>MU183922.1:146834-168708 GCA_016904865.1 Pissodes strobi
AATACATATAAGACGCTCTATTTTGTGATTCCTATTTTTGATTGTTTGTTTGGCAGTTATTATTACAATATATATTCGTTGTGTTGAATCTCAGTGTTTGACTATAAAATCGGTGAATAGCCGACACAAGACATTAAGACATTCTTCTTTTTTAAGGTTATGAATGTAAAACGTTTTTTTCTTGATTTTAGGCATGCCTTGGGTTAGTTTGGTTGCGCCCATTGGCATTGCATGAAGTGAAAAAAGTGCAAACGTAAACATTGTGATGCGCGCGCAGCCCAGGACTCGTCAGGCGGTACGACCCGTTACGATCCTAAGAATAAAATATATGCTGGTGGCCAGCGTTACCGTTTTAGTACATTTGTACTAAATTTAGTACATTTTTACGTGTAAGTACAATAGCACATTTTATAGGGATATTGGTCAAATTTAGTACATTTCACACGAGCGCTCAAAAATTGAATTTCTTTCATGCAGCAGGACCACCTAGTATAGATAACCGCTGAAAGTTACGCTCTTAGATTAGGTAAGAGTAAGGATACCGCGCATGACATTAAGCCAATGTACTGAAACTGAAGCCTTTTCAGAGCGGCGGCCATTATTTATGTGGCAAACACATCTATTGTTGTGGCGGTGCTATTTTGCAGTTATTTTGTGAGTTTTTGAACAAAGAGAGATAAAAACTAAGATTCATAATGGTAAATTGTTCGGCATATGGTTTGCAAGAGTCGAAGCGAGAAGAAGGAGCCTGGAATTTCATTTCACAGGTAATTATTGTCTGCTGACCTTGTAGTTTATTTGTATATTTCTTGTTTTAATAATGCATAATGTACACATTGTGTTACCTCTGAGTATATCATGGTAGGGATGTTTATTTAACTATCGAGAGTAATTTGATTCCCGATCTTGGATATTTTCAGTCATCAAATAATCAATAAAGCCATAAATCTTCTTCAAGGAGACTAAGGAGAGTCATTCAACAGAGGCGTAGGTAATATATTTTTCATACTCTACCTATAAAATGGCTATATTATTTTACGACTGAAAATTACTTTAACTTATTAATTATTATTTATTACTTATAATTTCAATTAATTTATTGAAGTTACCCAGTAATTTATGTGGCAGCTGGTAACAGGCTTTTTCCCATGTTATCTGTCCTCTTCTTTTCTTGTCTAAGGTTACGCTGGCCTTGTTTGAATGAAGAAGCAATAGGAATCTTTACAGGATCCTTTAACTTTAAACTCTTCTGCCTCCGTCACACGGATCGCTAGTAATTCCCTGCCGGCCACAGAAATCACAAGCGTCTAGCAATAGAGGCAAATTTTCGATGCGATACCGTACATGCGCAATGGTGAAACAAGAGTAATAGGTATTATTATGGCTTTGCATGACCCTCCGCTCGCTACGTACGGGGGCGCAATCAACAAGAACTAACCAAAACTAACCCAAAATTAAGAAAAAAAAAGTAAATTAATGAAAAACAAACATAACCTTAAAAAAGGTAAACAAAAGATCTCTCCCGACTGACGGGAATCGAACCCGCAGCGCAGAAATGACAGACAAACACTATGCCTACTACACTACTGAAGGGGTTTCGCTAGAAAGTAAAGACATGTAAAATTCCGATATTTCGACCATATTACGCATGCACGGTATAGCATCGAAAATTTGGCCCCTATCGCTAGACGCTTTTCAGAAAACCCCGAGCGTCTGCTTTAAACATATTTTATTTTCAGTTAGCTTAGCTGTTGCTGTTAGTTAGCAGTTGGCGTTTATTTATCTTGCCTCTTGTGTTTCAGATGTTTATTTTAAGTTTAGAATTTTGTTTTGTTTAACGTTAGATTTTTTCTTGTTTTTGGCTTTAAAAATATATGTAGTAATTATAAAGGACCTGTAAGTTTCATTTCTATACAATTAATTAACCTACAAAATGCACTTTGCAAACGAAAGCGAGCTTACAGCTTTTAATTGGTGATAAAAAACAAAAGGGTCTAGCCATAAGGGGTCAAATTTTCGATGCGATACCGTGCATGCGTAATATGGCCAAAATATCGAAATTATCCGTGTCTTTACGTTTTAGCGAAACTCCTTCAACGCCTCGGTGGTGTAGTAGGCAGAGTATTTGCCTGTCATTTCTACGCTGCGGGTTCGATTCCTGTCGGTCGCGACAGATGTTTTGTTTACCTTTTTTTTAAATTATGTTTGTTTTTTATTAATTTACTTTTTTTTTTCTTAATTTTGAGTTAGCATTAACTTAGTTTTGGTTAGTTCTTGTTGATTGCGCCCTCGTAGCGAGCGAAGGGCCATGCAAAGCCATAATAATACCTATTATTCTTGTTTCGCCATTGCGCATGCACGGTATCGCATCGAAAAATTTGACCCCTATGGCTAGACGCTTGTTAAAAGAACTGTTTAGTACAATTTAGTACATTTTCGGGATATTTGTAAAGCTGCATTTACATTCAATTTGAAGTCAAATTCAAGCTGATATTTGCCTGCTTGTCATATGGTGACAGCACGTAGCATTTACATTGAACAAAATTCGAAGTTGACTTTGAAGTGCACTTTGAATTTTGTTAAGCTGCTTGCCAAACGCAAGCAGAAAATAAATTTGTAGGTTAGACTATTTTTGTTTATCTTAATATTCTTAATGTTGCTTTGTTTAGGTTAGGTCTAATTTATCTATGGATTAGACAAATTTCAATTTTGTGTTAGAATAAATTAACATTTGTATCAAACAATTCGCACACATGTAAAATGGACTTAGAAGGGCCCCACTTTGATGAAAATGATTTTTTTGAAGGCACTGTAATTGAAAAAAACGATTTCAACTAGGAATTGTTCTTAAAAATGATTTGTTATTATCTGGCAATTTACAACACACAAAATAAAACATTCCATACGTATAATTACGTAACCTAAAAATGCGTTCAATGTAAATGACATATTTACGAATTGCACTTTGACTTGGACTTCAAATTGAATGTAAATGCAGCTTAAGTACATTGGTAAAATCGTCTGCGGTAACTGCTGGTGGCCCAGCCGCCCAGCACTAGTGTTAACAATAGCCGCTTTCGTTTACCATTTTGGGTAGCCCGGGAGTGAACCATCCAGGTCATTTGCGTTCGTTTTAGCCAAGTGAACTGAACAGATCTACTCAAATCGATACTCCTCTGCACCCGCAAAGACCCTGGTTATTTTTAGGATCATTTAGATTCGCCTCTAGCGAGCCGCGGTTACAAACCATAATGGCAGTTGTGTGGGCGGGGCTTGAATTGTTTACTCTTTGGAGGTTTTTTTTGAATGTCTTGACTTCTTGACGGTCCAGCGAGTTACCTGTAACGGCTCTAGTGGTCCAGTGGTTCGATGCTGCGTTTCCCACACGACTCTGCGGGTTCGATTCCCGCCAGTAGCAAGGCTTTTTTTAAGTTATGCTTGTAAAGTTTTTTTTTTATTAATTTTGGGTACGCCTTGGGTTAGCACTTGGTTAGATTGCTTTTCTTGAGCCCCCGGAGCGAGCGGAGGGCCATGCTTGACTGAAATATTAGATGTTCTAAAATAGTAAACAAACCATCTAATAGTAAACAAACCATGTCCCGCCCATTATGGTTTATAACCGCTGCTCGCTAGAGGCGAGTACCACAGTTAGCACCATTTCGGGGCAGCTGTCTCTAGTGTCAGTACTATCGTTCAAAATTCTTGTTTTTGTTTGTACTATTTAAATGATTTTAAAGATTAGCACAAATTTTCTAAACAAGGAAAATGAACAATTTAATAATCTTCAAGTCAAATACTACTTATAACGTACTTCTTTCTTGTGTGCGTTCGTTTTAAACAATGATCTGAACTGATCCGTTCAGTTCTATTCACCCTTTGCCCTTTGGAAATATTAAAACGAAAGCGGCCAAAGTTGACTGCCAATTGTCACAAAATTAGGTCAATAAAAATAAAAATAATAATTGTATTAATGACCCCTCAAAAGATTTTTACGAAATTAAAGACAGTCTTTAACTGAAGTAAACCACTCTTTTACCAAAACACGGTTTTTTTAAGCGCCAGATACTATTTTTTATTTTTTGGATCTGATCTGATCTGACTAATCTGACAACACTGTTAGGTAACGTTGACGTATTGTCACGTATTTGCTTTGTAATTTCCATTTTTAAGAGTGACATTTTCTAAAATTTTCTTTTATGGTTATATATTTTAAATTTTGTACTGAAAGGGTCAGTGATTTTTTAGAATACCAGCTTTTGCTGCTTTTGTACTTCTTAATACACAATTTTGAAGAAATAGAACATTCTTGGTACTGGGTACAGTAACTGTAGTATAGGGTACCTAAAAGTAAGTTGAGTACCTAAAGGTAGTGGTTCTAGCCTAATTTAACTTCAAAACTCGACCTTTGGAGGCTTTTTTCCGCTCAATAATCATTTGTGCAAGATTTTAATGGTCAAACATGAATCATAGGAGTAAGACTGTTTTCTTATTATTTATCCAAATTTTTTTTTTTTTTAATTGTGAAAGCTCATATTCTAAACCATGACTGAAGGGTCTTTTCCTGATGGGTGTTTAAAAACCAATTATCAACTTGTTAAGTAGGTCTAAGTATAAGTAATTTAAAGTCGAGTTTAAAGTAAGTATTTGTTTGAAATGATATATGAATGCTTTTTGATTGCAAACTGTAATTGGAAGCAAACCCTCCATAAAATCAATTTATACTGACTTGCACTAAGTAGGTAGGTACCTGTGAATGACTTGTATAGGATAGAGAAAGGAAATCCTATAATATAACAAAGGGTCTTTTAGTATTGTATTTTGTATTGAAATTAAAGTGAAATATACAGGAATTCTTTTAAGTAAGCTTAGGCGCTGAAAAAAAAATTAATTTTAAATCTTTCAAAATATAATGAAATGTCTGGAACAATAAACCGAGCAATAAACATTACTTATTTTTTTGTTAGTGTTTTAACAAGTGTTTTAAGCTCTACTTAACAATAGCTTTGGGATCTTATATGCTTTATAAAAATGTTCTATAATTTCAGTTTAACGATTTTAACTTTAACGAAGACTTTAACTACTTATGTGTAAAATACGAGGCAAAATACATTTCTAAAAGTGTATGGTTGGACCTCGGTATTGATCCAAGTTAATAACTAAGAAAAAGCAAATGTCAGAGCAAACCTTCCTACATCTCAAGATTAAGTATTAAGCAGTACCTATAATCTCGAATATATTAAAACTTTCGGTAGGTATGCCCAGATTTACCCGACAACTGATCTGTTAAGTCTTAACAGAATTGAGTGCAAGGATTACGTTACTATCAAGCTTGCTTGCTGGTTACTAAAACTTGACAAGCAAAGGCATGGACAAGTAATAGTAAATTAAAATTTTCAAAAATACAATAAGTTAGTAGGTATCATTCGGACTTTGAGGGACAAGCCTTAGATGCGAGGTTAGACATTACCTAGTCACAGTCTTATGCAAAACAATTATACACTTTCATTGAATAATACAGCAAAGCGTAATAAATATAGTACTAGTATTTATCCTCATAATTAACAAAAAATATCCAGAATATCAGAGGGGAAAATCACTGGTATTTGCACTGTTCAGTTCTTAGACATTCCAATGGTATTTCAAATCAATACCAGGAGTTTTAAAATGGTATTTCAATGAAATCAGCTGATGCTTCCTGCCAATGCTAATACTAGGAAATTTAGGCACTAATTTGTCCCACAAGAATACTCACACATTACAAAATTATTTAAAATAGTTGTAGGTATAGAATTTCTGAAAATCCGAATTTGAATTATTTGGTACCTAGGTATCGCATATTTTAGACTGCTTTCAGAGGAGAAATTGCATTCGTTCTCGTAATAGGCTACTTGATTATTCAGTATGACTATAACAAGGCCTATTGTAAATATATAAACAATATAGGTAATAAATCTATAAGTAAGTACATAAGTGCTTATTTCCCTTTAAAATGATTTACATTTTTATACCTATACTAGTGATTTATAAAAAATAAGTGATTCCGCCAATGAACAAGGGTTGAATATTCTGGAGAAAAAGTTGTTTTTTGTAATGGGAATTGATGTCTTTGGTCACTTGTGTGGTGGAAGGTAAACTGACAGGAAAACAAATCATTATTATGGTAATCAATATAACTTTCAAATTTCTAGTAAAAGCATGGACAGATCGAGGCAAATCACGGTTTTATAACACAATATCAATCAGAAGTACCTCCTCATCTGATAAATAGAGTACAATAAAAGCAGTGTTATTGTATGACATTATGAAAATATCAATAATAAATATTCCACACCTCTTATTCGCAAATTCCTGACTGAAAATCGGTGTCAAATTCCTGGGGTCACTGAAAATCACATCACAACACCACAGCACATAATCCTTTCTAATAAACAACACAATTAGATTGTAAAAACTCCGAAAAAATCGCCTTTTTCGGTCTATTTTGACAGTTCGATATCCACATACGCGCACCCACTAAAGCATTGGTCGTTCAACTACTTCATTTTTCTTTGATTCATTATTAATTCTTGCCTGTCCTCAGAAATACTTCCCCTTTTTTTCTGTCTTCTTCTAATATGTCAGAAAGGTCTGCCGATGAAAGTACCGAGAAGGATAGAAAACTTGTCATTTACCGTTAACGCTGGTTAAATCTTTCCGGGCTAGATGGCAGCACTGAAAACTGAATTTTATTAATTAACCTCTGCCTGAGTGTTTGCAACCATTTATACTTGGATTAACATTGATGAAAAGAATTATCTAATTTAAATTAGTAAAAAAAGAGTTGATAGTATTGCATTTCCTTTGTATATGTATGAATTACGATACCATTACCAATACACTCAATCAATTTATTTGACTCAAATATAGTGATAATAATAGGTGATAATAAACGTACCGCCAGCTCGGAGTCTATCCTACCTTTCTTCAATAAAATAATCAGAAAAGGACAGAGCTGTTCTAATTTTTGCTGTTCGATTACCCCAAACTTGACATGGGGCTCTGACGTCATCATCTTTCACATTCTAACGGTGTTGCCAAAAATTGGCGAAATTCTCCTATTTCCATAATAGTGGATTTATCTGCATGTAATGGCGGAAGCAGAAGCCTATAATGCCAAAGATTTTGATCCCCCCTCTCCCGGATTAATAGTTTTTTCGTAGTAGAAAAAAGCAAAATAAATGTGCTTTCCCCCTTTTTAGTTGGAGGTGGATAAAAATATTTGTACTCTATCAGTTTTTCTTAACCAAGCTCTGGCAACACTGCACTTTACTCATTTTTTTTAATTCAGAAAATGGCGAGTTGTTAAGCAGTAGACGTCACTATTTTTTGTTTTCCTTTATTTTTGTACGATTTCTTTTCAAAGTTTAGTTAATATTTGCTCAGGTGTGTACCATAACAGGTAAGCTTATGGGAAATTGTAATTATGCTAGTTTTGCCACAGGTATTACAAATATAAGTTTATTGTTTATCCTTGCCAGGTTTCCTGTAGTTGACACTTGTGACTAATCAAACCTACTTACATTATTTATAATATTTTGGAGCATATTTCCAGTAATTCGTTTCTGATTTATAGTAGAACATGGATAACCCATCAGGATCCAGGCCTCCTTCAAAATTGGAGCAAACTCAGCAACAGGTTAATGAAGTTGTTGGGATCATGCGAGTGAACGTTGAGAAAGTACTTGAAAGGGATCAGAAACTGTCTGAATTAGATTCTAGAGCTGACGCCCTACAAGAAGGTGGAAAGAGGTTTGAACAGCAGGCCCAAAAGCTAAAAAGAAAATATTGGTGGAAAAATATTAAGATGATGATCATTATTGGGGTTATTGGCGTTATTTTATTAATAATCATTATTGGTAAGTAGATATTCTTGCTTTGTCTTTGTTATCTTATCTAGATTTTGGTGTTAGCAAGATTAATTAATGAAGTGTGATAATTTTGGCAACTGAATTTATTATTTATATACCTACTGATATATTAGGTATATCAGGTTCCAGTTTAAATTGACTACAAAATGTTCCTTTAGCATTTGAACTAATGTATTATTTCACAGTTATAAATTTTAAAGACAGAGAAACAATATAATCTATATTTTAAGGTAGTTATTATAAAGCTCGCTATAAAGTTATGTTTTATCTGTTGAAAGTATAATATCATAGGCTCAGCTGAGGGCTCACGAGTAGGAGAGATATTTTTTTAATATTTGATTTTCCAATAATTAGACTATACTGTATCCTCTAGGTTGTGATATTTTACCTTCCATAAAATGCGATCAACGGGTGTGATAATCTAGTGTTTACTGTAGCTCCTAGTTAAAGTCAAGGTGACATCCCGATTTATGCTTTTGACTTCTTTAAGCCTTTGAACTTCTTTTATTACACCTTCAAATGTAGTTAGATTTGGATCTGTTTCAAAATTATTAAAAAATGAAAATATTTACTTACCTTATCTATTAATATACTATATCAATGGTGGGCAATCTCAAGGAAGATTAATAAAATATTTTAGCCATATCATCACATTTATAACAAAAGGTAAAAGTTTTTTTTTATGTTTACTGGTAGAATCTTGTGGGGCATTTCTGTACGCCTGATGATAGTATAGAATGATAATGGGAAATAATTTTCTCCTGCATTTCCTAATTTTGTAGGTGCATAGTACATTCAACAGAAATTGTTGGTCAACTTTTTACAGCATAACTTTTGGTTCTTGTGACATATCTCTGATATTGTGAATTTTGTGTTCTTGAAAGATATTGCACATTTGGAATTTCAGATCATAGCTCTTTGAATTCATACAAGGTCATAACAAAATAATGAAATTTTTATACTCATTATCTTCACTTTACAAAATAATCTAATCTATTTTTTTCTTGTTTATTATTATGTTTTCCAAGTTTATTACAAGTTAGGATACTTCTGTTATGTATGCCATATGGAATTTTATTCTGTATATATAGTTTGAAATAAACAAATACTTATACTATATATACTTATACAGGGTTCCCCATAATAGACTACCCATTTTAATATTTGAATTAAAAATTTTTTAGTTAACAAAACAAACTTTTTATTTTACTAAATTACAGCTAACTCTTTGGGATTTATGATAGCGTATAAATATTTGGCTAATTTAATTCTAACTTTTAAAAATCACGTCTTCTAAATGACCTCCACCAACTTCAACGCATTTTTCAATATTAGATAAAAAGTGGTTTATTACACGGCGTAGCAAACCTTCGTCTATTCCTTCAACTTCTTCACGAATTTTGACTCTCAGTTCCTCGATTGTACCTGGACGACTCACAAACAATTTGGTTTTTAAATATCCACACAGGAAAAAATCGGGTGCCGTTAAGTCGGGGGACCTCGAAGGCCAAGGCAAATCTCCGAATCGAGAAATGAGTCGGCCGTTAAACATTTCTCGCAGGACCCTTATTCTGGCGATATGAGCTGTTGCCCCATCTTGTTGGAATAGTAAGACATTGTTTAGTAATCCTCTTCTATTTATTCTGGAATGAGAAATGTCTAGCATATTAACGTGCCGCTCGGATGTTACTGTTACATCCCGGTTATTTTCATCCTCAAGAAAATAAGAGCCAATAATACCAAATGATCCTACTCCACACTACACAACAACTTTTGTATTATGGAGGTTCTGTGTAAAGATTTCACGAGAATTTTCATTTGACCACTATCTAAAATTCTGTTTATTGACCATGCCGTTCAAATAAAAATGGCGTTCCACGAAATTATTAATTTAAGATTTATTTGTGACAGGCGCCTACTTGATTAATATTTTACTTAATTCCTAAAGACTACAGAAGATAATCCCACAGAGAACAACCTATTTAGTTATCCTGTAGGGAATTTATTAATAATATAAAATGGGTAGTCTATTATGGGGAACCCTGTATAAGCCATAGACCAAAGCAAATTGGATATCTGTGATCTTAAATATTATTTATATTTGGTAATATATTAACCAAGTTGAGTGCAAAAATTCTTTTCTGGTATTTTGAATAAAACTGTGTTGTAGTTAATAAATTAGGGTGATTTTGTGTATGTTAAAGGTTGATAGTTGTACCCGAATGCTCATATTTACTAGTACAATGTGACCTCAATTATTCGGACTAATTAAAACTGCAGTGATCCAGATTAACAAATAATTCAGATTTCTTAAGTAAGACCGTTTTTGTAGTAAAAAGTGATACATTTAATACAAAACAATTGGAAATAGTCTCGGAAATAGTACAATATATAAATACCTCTATTATTTTTGAAATTGGAAAAAATTATTCCAAACAAAAGTTGTTTGATTTCATCTTCTTTTACACATGCTTTTGTTTTAATGTATATATTCGCTACTTTGTTTTTTTAAATGTAATATACCTACCACATTTTTAAATCAATTTGTGCATATTTTTCATATAATATGTAATGTATCAAAACTTAACGGTTTTCAAAGTATTGAAGGTTTTATAATTGCAACATACTATGATTGAACTTGACAAGTGTAAGGTAGACCGTGATAAGTGATAAAAAATAAGGTCCGCAGGACTCTTGGACTTTCAATTTACACAAAAACCTAATAGCACGTAGAACAAAAATAGAGTTAAACAGGTGAGCCGAGCATGATCCCTTGAAACAGACTCCATACTGTAATTGGAATTCAATTAGCGCAAAATATATGTTTCTTGACATACACATGTCCAGCTCATGAGACACCATTCTCAATGCAAAATATCCATTTGAATTTTTTTTCTTAAACTGAAAAATATGGTATTCAAATTTCAGCCTTTCATGAATATGTAGGCCTAAGAATTTATTAACTTGCAAACTTGGACGACCTCTGTATCTATGGAAATATTACCTATATGTTTTCGAGATATTAAGGGTTATAAAATTTGCATTAAACCATTATCTGATACTTAACCTATCAATATTCATTCTGCTTTCCAAATATTTAGCATCCCTGTCATGTGATAAAATGGTCGTATCATCTGCAAAATGTCGATCCGTTAAGTAAGATGATATCAAGTATATGCTGTAAGCTTATCGAGCAATACCCTATGATTCATGCAATCAAAAGCTTTGGCGAGATCACAGAATACCACTGCCGCAACGTCACCGTCATTTAACCCAACATATACAAATCAAATCTTTATTCAAGCAACTGATAACAATATATCATTACTACGTCAAAGAGGTAATAGGTTGTGATAAAACAAAACCACTATTTAAATAAGTCTTAAAATATCACTACATACACATTAAAATTACTTTAAAATATACCAAAACCACTATTTAAGTAAGTCTTAAAATAACAATACATACACATTAAAATTACTTTAAAATATGCACAGAGCACAGTATGGCTTAACCTAATATGAACTATAATACTAAGGATAATTAGTGCACTGCTTTTAGATGTTTCATACTATTTTAATGACATATTTTTCTCTACATATGTTTCGGCTTGATGAGGCCTTTATCAAGAGTAATATGTTATTCCAACAGAAACTTAGATACCTTTTTAACATTTTTAAATTCCCTAAACAATAGAATTCAATTTACCATGGAAAAAGAATCTAGCAACATTTTAAACTTTTTGGACATAAAAATTACAAAGACAAGAGATTCGCTTAAATTTGATATACATATATAGGAAACCAGCAACAACAGATGCAATACTTCATAAAGACTCTAACCAATCTTGGCAAGTAAATCTTTCCGCTTTTCATAGTCTCATCCATTGACTTTTCAGCTTTCCTCTAGACTCGGCGAGTTTTCAAAAAGAAGTATCCATTATCAAACAGATTGCAATTAATAACGGTTATAAGATCGCTTTGATTGACAAATAAACAGAATAACATTTTAACTAAACAATTTTATAACCCTACATTAGAATTAGAAAAGGAGTCGTTTAAATTTATCAATAATTATATTCCGATATATAAATGTGGCTGTAAAACAATTTAGGTTAATAAGAACAATCTAGGGAGAAGACTAATAAACAACAAAGACAAAATTGAGAAACAATCTAAATCTGGTGTTTATAAAATAAATTGTGTGAACTGTGAAGCTGTATACCTCGGACAAACTGGTCGAAACTTAAATATTAGGATTAAAGAACACAAAAAATCGATTTTACATAATATTAAAAACTCTGGCTTAGCAAAACATTGTATAGAAAATAACCATTTTATAGATATGAATAATGTCAAACTTTTACATACGGAAACTTAAAGCAAAAGGCTTAAACTTTTGGAGTACCTAGAAATCCAAAAGTCACAAAAAAAACAGACATACATTTTAAATACGAACGACCAACTGACCTGCTCTTTAAACACCTGCATAATTGACAGTGCAATAAAAACAAAATACCGTCAGGGGCGTCAGGCGGTTTAGTAGGGTATAACCATTTTAGATTTTACTATACAACTACTCTTGATAAAGGCCTCATCAAGTTGAAACATATGTAGAGAAAAATATCTCATTAAATTATTTTCAAACATCTAAAAGCGGTGTACTAATTATCCCTAGTATTATTATTCAACGATGTTTCACAAGGATCCTACCGTCGAAACTATTCATTGTAATATGAACTAACACACCAACAGCCAGCTACACTAACTATGTTGGAGTGTTGGAACCTTCGGCAAAATGCACTAAAACAGAGTTTTATCCACAATACCGAAACAGATTTTTTGCACTCGACGCACGTTTCGCTAACCATGTTAGCATCATCAGGAGATGATTAAAACGCATCATCTCCTGATGATGCTAACATGGTTAGCGAAACGCGCATCGAGTGCAAAAATCTGTTTCGGTATTGTGGATAAAACTCTGTTTTACAGCTACCCTAAGTCACATTCCAGAAATTCCCCTATACTATATAATGCCCCATTTATAAGAATCTGCTTAATTTAATATTTCTAGCCAGCAGGAGACAATGCCGTTAAATGTTCTGGTAACTTATTGTAGAGCAGAGGGCAGTAATAATTAATCGAAAAACGAGTTCTGGTCAATCTCAAAAAGCCACTTCTGATGGAACTGCCTTGTCGTGTCAGGTGCTCATGATAAAAATTATTTTGCTTGTACAGAGCGATATTGCTATACACATAGAGAAAACAATCATAAATATATCTGGATGGAATAGTTAGTATTTCTAAGTTAATGAAATTGCTTTATATCCTCTCTATATGAAATCTCCGCAATGATGCGCACCGTCCTCCTCTGCAAGGCAAAAATACGATCGGACTGGGGGAGTGCCCCCAAGTTAGGATGGGATACACCGCAACAGACTGGAACACCGCATGAAAAGCCTGAAGCAGCATTGGAAAGGGAAGTATCCTGACCAAATATCTCAACAGGGACAAGTGTTTCGACAGTTTGCTCGCGACAGTCCACCTTCTCAAACCTTAGTGCAGGGTCCAAGTACACCCCCAAAAATTTAGTGGCCTCAGGATTCACACCCGGGATCTCTCTGAGACCAAATGTCAAATCATAGCATTAAGAGCAAAACAGTTGGCCACAACCACTCACCGTGCCTCCCAACATCCCAATGAAGAGTCCAGCAGACCCAAAAGCTCTCTACCTCTTCGTGCCAGAGTGTTATCGTCCGCGAAAAGCCACACACCCTCACCTGGAGACATTTGATTTATCGTTTATATAAATATATATAATATCGTATAATAAATAAGAGTGGACCTAATATAGATCCTTGTGACACTCCTTGGCTAATGTCCTCCCAGTCAGATAACTGGGTTCCGTGCTGTCTCCTGTCCATCAAGTGGCTCCCTATCAGAGTTAGGCTCTTCCCCTCTACTCCATAAAACCCCAGCTTGTCCAGTAGGACCCTACTGGACACTCCTCAATACAGAGAACATAGCATCATTTGTGTTTTTAGAATCCTCAAAAACCAAACTGAGCCTCACTTAAAAGGCCCTGTCTTTTGATGTAGCTGACCATATGACCCCTCACAAGCTTTTCAACAATTTTTGAAAAGGTTGAAAGCAACGCTATTGGTCTAAAGTTTGAGGCTGATTTGCTGTCTCCTTCCTTAAAAAATGGCACAACTCTGTCCAACTTCAGAGAAGAGGGAAAAGTACCCATAAGAAAAGAAATGTTAATGACTTCTGCGAACGATTGTAGGGCTTGCTCTGGAAGCCTCGTAAATATTTTCAAGGACAAGTCATCCCAACCAGAAGAATTCAAAATTTTAGACGTTTCTAATTTCTTCAGTATCGGTCGGATAAAAGTAAAATGAATTGGGAGTAGACAATTCCCGAAGAAGACTGAGAGCGTCAACCGTAGGAGTGATATTGGAAAATAGATTATCTGCCACCGAGCAGTAGAATAAGTTTAATTGTTCAGAAGTAAGATCCGAGTTAGTAGTTATACCATTCCTACCAATCAACTCTCTCACAATCCTTCAACTTTATAGTATATTGTTTTTACTTAGTCACTAAAACTTATAATCAACAATAAACGTGAAAATAAATAAAACGTATAATTTCTAGCTTAACCTCCAATGCATTTACAATTGCATCATCCTCATTTTCATTTAAATTTCTTATTTCTTCGACAGTTTCTCTCTGAATTTCATCGATAAAGTGTTCAAGTGTAACACTTCGGGGGAGACTCTTCACAAGCATTACATACATCATCTTTCCACTTAATGAATTTAAGAAACTTCTCTTCGTTATTAGATAAAGTGGAACTTTTGTACAATTTGATGGAAGATATAATGTTGTAAATTGTCCATCCTCAATCGAGGGGTGATTCACTTCTCGCAATACTGTCACAAATTCACTCGCAATCGCCGAAATCACTATCGCAATCATTCGCAGTCGCTTCGCAATCGACGCAATCGCTTCGCAATCATCGCAATCGCTTCGCAATCCCCCGAAATCGATTCGCAATCCACGCAATCCTTCGCAATCCTATCGCAATCCATTCGCAATCGCTCGTAATCCACAAAAATTTTCGTTAAAATAGATGATATAACGTACCCAAGGAGCGGCTACGTGCTAACTGGGTATACTATTTGTCATAAACACGTATAAAAAACCGTTAGGTATTTTTCTCGGTATTTTTATGGTACGCGTTTGTTGACAACAATTGAATTCATTGTCGTCAATAATACAGGGTGTTATTTAAGTACATAGCCAAACCTCAGGAGAGAATTCCTTGAGTGATTTTAAGATAAACATATAAACATATGTCCGCACTGTTTCCAAGATACAGGATGTCAAACTTAAAAAAAATAGTTTTTTTTTGTAAAAATCTTAATGAGATTCTTTTGGTCGATTTTGTTAAAATTCGGCAGTAGTATTTACATTACAAGGAGCTAATTTAGCCATAATTAATTATGTCCATTGGCGTCCCGGAAGTCACTCACTTTTGAAAAATCATATATTTTTTCAAATTTAGCAACTAAAAATACAAATTTTCCTATCCCTTGTATTATCTTTGTATCTTGCTTAGTTTTTGAGAAAAAAAAATCACCTTTTTTGTGATATAGTCTAGGGACACGTAATAAGTAGTGGTGTTTATTTTTTTCCCTAAAGAGTAAGAAAGATACGAAAATAATTCAAGGGACAAAAAAGTTGTATTTTTAGTTCCTTAATCCGAAATAAATACCAAAATTAGAAAGAAGTCAACGGTGTACACTACCGTTTTTTTTTAACTTGAACGCTCTGTATTTTGGAAACAATGCATTTCCGGACCTATGTTTATATAAACTTTTCGTCCTAAAATCACTCAAAGAGTGAACTTTGGCCGCGTACTTAAATAACACCCTGTATAATACCAGTTCGTATACAGAGTATCCCTTATACACTGTTAGCTATCTGACATGAACTATACTGAACTGGCATTGGAGTGGGAAATCTATACAGGGTAAAACAAATTTGCTGCTCACCATTAGGATCTCGGAAACCATAAGAGATACGAAGTCTGTTATATGGGGGCAAAGTTGCGCAATTTAGGGGTCATCGATATGTCGTTGAGAAATTTAGAAAATTCCGACTACTTCCGGAGATATTCGTAGTAAACCGAAAAGCAGCTATTTAATTTTTATTTTTCCTGACTTTATTTGAAGATATAATATAACACGAATTTAACATTATTATTTGTTTATAAGATGGCATCAAATTTTAATCTGACGTTTCGTGTCCGGGCCCCCATCATCAACTTCATTTCTTTAAATACGGACCTGGATTTTCTATTTAATTTTTTAGAAGCCTTTGTTCTCCCAAAACCAACGATGTCTCACACTTACTAATAAATTAACAAATCTAGATTTTTTCCATAAGAAATAATGTGTTAGACAGAGAGAGGACAATCTCGAGGGCAATCTTTTCTGACTAGATTTCACTTATGAGAATATTTGTTACCGATATTGGACAAGTGTGATACATCGTTGGTTTTGGGAAACCAAAGGCTTCTAAAAATGAAATAAAAAACACAGGTCCGTATTTAAAAAAAAAGTTGATGGTGGGGGCTCGGACACGAAACGCCAGATTTCAAATATGATACTACCGTCTTGTAAAGGAAAAAAGATGGCAACAATAATGTTAAATTCATTTTATATTATCTCTTTAAATAAAGTCAGAACAAAATTAAAATAAAATAGCTGATTTTCGGTTTATTACGAATATCTTTGGAGGTAGTCGGAATTTTGTAAAATTCTCAACGGCATATCAATGACTTTTAAATTGCGCAACTTTGTCCCGATTTAACATAGGTACTTCGTATCTCTTATGGTTTTCGAGATCCTAATGGTGAGAAAATAGTTTGTTTCACTCTGTATTGCAGAAAAAATAAATTTGACGTTTCATTTAAAATTTGACATTTGGCTATGATGGTAGAGAAAAATCTGAATGAGTGGCAACACTGCCGATTTCATTTTGAAATCAGGAACTTCGGATAATCCGAGGAATCTTAATTTTGTCGCAAAAGAATTTGTGGTTTCCAAATAAAACAGGGGCTTCCAAACTTATGCCACACTCTGTATATCTTCCACTGCTACATAAATAAATCTGACGTATATTTAGTAAGACATTAATTTGTTACTCTCACTCGACTTTCCACTGATCCATCCCTGTATGAGAAATTCCAGCACCATCAGTTTTAAATTTTTAATTAAGTAAACGATATTGTTGCGAGAAAAACCTACATATCGATTTTTATAAAGATATCTGAAATACATAATTTAAACTCGGTTTTAAAGATCATAGATAAAAATTATAATATGGCCTCCAAAATATTTTTTATATGTACCGAACCGAGGTATGAACACAGAAGCGCAAATGCGTAAAAATAGTTCTTATTTAATATCCTTAATATCTTAACTATGAATATGAATCCGAGTATGAATCTCGGTATGAATCAAGAGATAGAGGGGCAAACGGTAAACGAGGAAGACAGACAAGATATTGACAATGAAAATAACGCATTTGAGGATTTATAAGGTATTACTGAGTTAAATATTAAGAAGCAAAAAGAAACAAAAGGAAGATCGTTCTTTTCTAGGTGTCAAAGTCAACAAAGAAATGCTAGTAATGAAATCCATTCGTTTATTGGCTCTTTTCTAACAAGTTAGGAAGACTTTCAAGCGAATGGAGAGGTTCCTTGAAAAACAAAAATAAGAAGTAAAAGGAAGATAAAATATCAACAAAGGCTCTATTGATATACGTTTGGAAAATTATTATGCAGTATGTTATTTACGGACATGGTACATTGGTAGAGTTGTACAGGATGGATTGATAAGAGCTCCAACAAAATTAAATTCCTTAAAGTCGTCCCTCGACACCTATTTGGCCAAAAGAGAAAAATGAAAACATTCAAATAGTGGAAAATAAGTTCACATTTTATGAGCCAATACCACTACTGAAAAATGAGCATTTTTATCTAAAACGTCATCAAAAATTAGAAACCGAACAGAAATTTAAGGCTGCAAAAAATAGCTTCAAAGATTATTTGTAGTGGTAATTAACGTGACCTGCTATTTTTGAACTAGACCATTTTAAAGTTAATTTATTGAGGACAATTTTGCGTATTGGGGTCATACTTACCTATGTTTTTAAGTTTTTTTTGTATTTTTTGATATTAATTTTTTTAATATTTTTATCTATTTTGCATTAAAGCACAGTCTAATCCAAATAAGCTATGTTTTTTCTGTTTATCTTATAATAAATTTGAAACAAACAACTGAGCATCAAAAAGCAGTGAAATAGGACACCCTGTATACCGGGTGACCGCGAGATTACTAACCAGGCGTTTTATTTAATTATACAAAAAGATATCAATACGAAATATGGTTATTTTAAATGAAACACCGGACAGATTTTTGCGGTATATTAACTATTAAACTACTAAAACTTTCACTTTCAGTTTACCTGTAGGTAATCCGGAAATATTTAAATTTGACACTTAACCAGCATCCACTTAAATAATTTAAGTAGCACGTCCTGTATCCGAAACTATCATAGATAGGTATAGGGAGGGTTACATGACTTAGATTTTGATGAATAGGTAAAATCGTAAATAGCAAAAATATACAGGTTGTTCCATTTAAAATACCTAACACAGTTTCCATTACGTCGGATATGATCAGAAGTGATTAATTACTGTTTTTACGCCTACTTTTTTTCCTTATAGCCGTTCGTGTAAGCTCCCTAAATCTCAAAATATATATTTCTAATGACGCTAAAAACGCCTGATCAGTGGTCAGTCTCGAGGTCACCCGGTATACCTATATAATTTTTGAACCAAAACATTTAAGAGATTTCCAAAAGGACACAAATAAGCTTTTCTTGATGTTACCTAAAATTATCCTGTTCACAAAGTTGTCATAAACATGGATCCATTGCCAGAACCATGTCTCTGTGCTCATTGGTTTGATTCATAATAATTAACAAAATATAATAGATAAACTACCCTAGAACTTTTGTATTTCTTTTTTAATTTTTCGGATAGCTTTTAATTGGGGCTCAAAATTTGAACGTGGTTGATAATGTAAAATATTTTATCTCTATCAATGATTTTTGTTTAATCAAAGTCCATGTTTTAACAATTCTAATTTCTATATTTTCATACTGAAGAATATTTCTAGTTGCCATAATAAACCTACCTATAGTTCCCTAAACCCGAGCGTAAAACTAAGTATACGTTTTGCAATTTGCAAGACACTTTAAAAGAACATGAAAACGCTTTCGCAATCTTTAGAAATCCCTCGCAATCCTTGTAAATCTTTCGCAATCCTTTGGGAGTCTTTCGCAATCCTTGGGAGTTCTTCGCAATCCTTGGAATTCTCTAGCAATCTGTCGCAATCCGTCGCAATCTTTCGAAATCCCTCGCAATCATTCGAAATCCCTCGCAATCTTTCGAAATCCCTCAAAATCCCTTACTTTTCGCAATCTTGTCACAAATTTTACCCTAGTGACTACCCCCTCGTCCTCAATAGTCAGCTCTTCGATAATTTCATGGCTCGAAGTCTTATCGACGAGTTCTTTCAGGCAAATTGAGACTTCCGACTTGAGTAATAAATGAGCTCTGAAACCACTCTAAAAAAATGCATTGATGCTTCGACTTTTAAATGAATATGAAATTGGGGAAACAATAAGAAAAATAAAAAAAATCTAATTCTGCAGGAATGGATAATTTACCTTCTATAGTTTTCAAAAAGTCTGCTGATTTTTTTTGTATCCATTGACATTTTTAATTAATAACTCTGGCCAATGGGATTTTTTACCACTCTCTAAAGGTTGCTAAGGTCGTTCCTCTATACAAGAAGGCGGATCCACGGGATCTTCAGACTTACATACCGATAGCTGTCTTGCCAACACTGTCGAAGATCCTGGAGCGTGTTGTATATAATTAAATTATATCTTTTTTTTCTGTGACAGGAAAAACGTATGACATTTTATTTCTGTTGCCAGGTAACAAAATATCCGTTTTTATGAAATAACTTTTTTTCACCGGATATGTCTACATATATACGCATAAATCAATCACAGAATTAAATTGACAATTGATTACTTTAAAGGTTTCCTTAGCAACGCTGGTCTATTGTCACTATGAGTACAACAGCCTACCAGTTTAAAAATTCAAATTTCACATAGATAATTTTCTGACTTTAATACATTGTAGTTATATGTTTTTCAATATTAAATCGTCGTTTTTCCCGTCACAGAATAAAATGGTGTATTATACACGGAAAAAATATTAGATTTTAGCTCTCGGCAACACAACCTCGAGCTAAAATCTAATACTTTTTTCCCTTGTATAATAAATAACTATTCTTGAGAGGTTTAATATATTGAAGTCTTCGCAGCATGGTTTTCGTCGCGGCTACTCTACACATTCCGCTGTTAGCTTTTTCTTAAATAATACATATGAAAATTTAAATAATAAAAACAAGTGCATGCGCCTGTTCATGGATCTCTCCATGGCCTTTTATCGGGTAGATCATGCTATACTCCTGAGTAAACTTTTTGACATTCGTTTGAGGGGTAAAATTCACGATTGGTTGATATCGTATCTTTCTCACCGTCAGCAGTTTGTAGATATTGATGGTACAAGATCAAGTAAGCTGAACGTTACTTGCGGGGGTCCATTTTGAGTCCCCTATTGTTTCTCTTGTTTGTGAACGACTTGCCAGACATTTGTGACGGCGATAACATAACCATGTTTGCAGACGATACTAGTTATTTGGTTCCAGATAATTCATTGGAAGACACACTTAAGGTGGCTCGGGGTATGCTGGACAAGTTCCATAAATGGTCTAATGCGAATAAGCTGTGTTTGAATATTTCAAAAACAAACTTCGTAAGTTTTGCACGCCGGTCTAGGTCCACCAAAGAATCATATCTGTTAAGGTTTAAATTTTTGGGTGTTCACCTCGATGATGGGCTTAGCTGGAGCGTTCATATTGATGAACTATGTAAAAAATAGGCTATAACATCCTATGCTTTGTTTAAACTAAGACAAATAAGTTTTGGTCTCTTATTATTATGCTCAATTTTATTGCCGTCTGAAGTACGGATTATTTTTTTGGGGTGGTTAAACCTTTTTGGAACGAGTGTTTAAAATTCAAAAGCAATCAATCCGCACAATTGCTGGGGAGAGGAGACTCGTGCAAGCCCCTCTTTCGGAAGTATGGGATTCTGCCACTACCTTCATTATATATATTTGAAGTCCTTCTCTTTGTAAGAAGAAATATAAGAAAATTCCAACAAAATTAATTTTTTCATGACATGATACTAGTGGTTGCCAGGATCTCGTCTATCCAATACATTCTATTAAGTCAGTAGAAAATAATAGTATATATTATAGGGGGTATCAAATTATATAATAAACTTCCAGACAGATTTGAAAATATTACGAATGAAAATTCCTTTAGATATAGTATTCACGACTTGTTAGTGGCTCGGTTGTTTTATAGTTTGGAAGAATATTATGAATACTGAATGTTTGTTTTCCTTTGTGTCTAGATGTGCTTTATAGTAGTGACTGAAGAGTCACTGCGTATTTTGACTGAATCCATATTTTACATGTAGTTGTGTCTGAGGGATAAGGGATTTAATAAACATATCATTTCATTATTTACTTTTCAGTTTCCATAACTAGTGGAGGATCCAGTTCGGACTCAAGTGCAACCACTAAGAGCGTTGAGGCACCTGCTTCACCTTAAATTTTTGTTTCTCAGATGTCGTACGTAGGAGAGCTCTTATTTATAAAACTACTGCAAGACATTCAGGTTTCTTTCTTCGTAAAGCTTCTACTATGAATTTGTATTCATTATCATGTTTATTATTAATAATATT
>MU183923.1:0-50819 GCA_016904865.1 Pissodes strobi
CAACTAATTTTCTTGTTCAAATGGCAAGGGACATAATTTTGTAATTGGCCGAATGTAAATTCCGTCCTTTGTTTTTATTTTTGCCACTCGAACCTTTTTATCTACACCCGACATAACCTCAATAATACGGGCTAAAGACCATTTTAATGGCGGGAGGTTATCTTCCTTTAGCAATACTACCATACCTTCTTCCAAATTTGATTTTGAGTCAAACCATTTGGGCCTGTTTTGTAATCTGCTTAAATATTCGACAGACCAACGCTTCCAGAAATTTTGTTTTATTTTGGAACTCAATTGCCAAAAATTTAACCTATTTTCGGGTGTGATAGACACGTCCTTTTCTGCAAGTGCAGTTAGGGATTCTCCAATCAAAAAATGACCAGGAGTTAAACAGCCTAGATCAGAAGGATCCGATGAAATAGGACATAAAGGCCTAGAATTTAAAATGGCCTCGATTTGTGCCAATACCGTAGTCATTTCTTCAAATGAAAATACTATATTTCCCATTATCCTACGTAAATGATATTTTGCAGACTTAATGCCTGCTTCCCACAACCCTCCCCAGTGCGGACTTGCCGAAGGAATGAATTTCCAGGTAATTTCTTGTGTTAATAAAAATTCATCAATATTTTCTACATTTTGGCGGGACTGAAAGAATAACCTAATGTCTTTTAATAAATTATTAGCCCCTTGAAAGTTTGTCCCGTTGTCACTATAAATAGTAATGGGACATCCGCGTCTAGCTATAAATCGTTTTAAAGTATTAATAAAAGCATCAGTACTTAAGCTACTAACTACCTCAATATGAACCGCTTTAGTTACCATACATATAAATAAAGCAATGTATGCTTTTGTTGTGGTTGACCCACGAAGTCTAGATTGTTTTATAGTAAAGGGGCCACCAAAATCTATCCCCAATTTTAAAAATGGACGAGCAATTGATACTCTATCCAAAGGAAGAGAACCCATCAATTGGGCAGATGTTTTTGCCTTAAGTTTGAAACAAGTTACACATGATTTTAGAACAGATTTAACTTCTATCATACCATGAACTGGCCAGTATTTTAAACGAAAATTTGCCAGAACTGCTTGAGCACCTGCATGAAAAAGCTTAATATGTTCTAATTTAATTAAAAGCCTAACAACGTAATTTTTTGCCGGTAATATTATTGGAAATTTTTGATTATAATTAATATCTGCCTTTGATAACCTGCCATTAACTCTTAGTATTCCCGAATTGTCTAAAAATGGATTTAAACATCTAATAGCGCTGTCTTTAAAAACAGGTTGCATCTCATTTTTGTTATTGTTTTGTAAATATTCGATTTCTTTAGCAAAATGTTCACGTTGAACTAATTGAATAATTTTTTGTTTAGCATATTTTAATTCCTGCAATGTTAATCTTTTAAAATTCGATTTTATTTTTGAGCTGACCCTTAGAACATACGCCATTGTTCTTTGTAACCTGGTAAAATTTGAAAACCGCGTCCAATCCATCAGAGGTTGGTTTATGACCTGAGTAAGCACTACATGTCTTTGTTCAGGTAGTGCATCAACAGTTGGATGTTCAACTTTGGAGAAAGAAATTTTTTCTTCTAATAAAAATTGTGGCCCGTGCCACCAAAGCTCACTTGACAAAATGTCTTTTGAAGACATTCCTCGAGAGATAAAATCTGCTGGATTTTCGTTTGACCTAATGTGTTTCCATTCACAATTAGTGGTAAGTTCTTGAATTTCTGAGACTCTGTTGGCTACAAAGGTAGTCCAACGGTTTGGAGAAGAACTCAACCAAGATAAAACTATACTCGAATCCGTCCATAAACAAACATTATTAATTTTTATATCAATAGTTGATAAAATTTTATGTATTAAACGAGTTAAAAGTAATGCCCCACATAGTTCTAGCCTGGGTAGACTTATCGTCTTTAAAGGTGCAATCCTTGATTTGGAACAAACTAGATTGCACGAAACAGTGTCATCAGCATAAATAACTCTTACATATACACATGCGCCGTACGCCAAAATGGACGCATCCGAAAATCCATGAATTTGTACCACCATAGTTGTAGGTGAATTAAATATGTACCTTGGAATATTTAAAGATTCTAAATGATACAAATTATCAGAAAATGTTTTCCACTTGTTTCTTATACTTACGGGTAGCTCTTCATCCCACCCTATTTTATGTGCCCATATTTCTTGCATTAGTATTTTTGCGACTACTACTACAGGCCCTATGAATCCCAAAGGATCAAATATTTGCGCTATTTTGGATAAAATTAACCTTTTAGTTATCTTTACTTGATTTATTTCGGTACCTGGGTATGACACCTTAAATTTATCCTCATTTGGAAACCAAACCACACCTAAAACCTTACTAGATACATCTTCATTATTGAAATCTATTTTATTTGTAATTTCTGTGTCTTCTAACGAGTTCACTAATGTGATGTCATTGGACCCCCATTTATGTAATAGAAATCCACCCAATTTTAATAATTGTATTAACTGTTCCCTTAATTCTATTATTTCGGTTTTTGTATTCGCCCCACAAAGGATGTCATCCACATAGCACTGATTAATTATTGCTTTGCTAGCCAGTGGGTAATTTAACATTTCGTCAATTGCCAATTGTTTTAAACACCGAGTAGCCAAAAAAGGAGCTGAGTTAGTTCCATATGTTACAGTTTGTAACTCAATAATTCTTAACTTATCATTAGAATTTTCCCTCCAAAGTATATTTTGTAAATGTCGATGATTAGGGTTAACTTTTATCATACGATACATTTTTTTTATATCTGTAATAAGGACAAATTGAAAGGTTCGAAACCTACATAAAATGTCAAATAAATCCGGTTGTACAGGAGAACCCTTAAGCATAATATCATTCAATGAGAGTCCTGATAATGTTTTATTTGACCCATCAAAAACTACCCTTAGCTTTGTTGTTAAAGCTTCATCCCTAATTACACAATGATGTGCCAGAAAAACCCTGTGTTGGTTTTCATTAACCTCCGAAACTAAATATTTTCCATGACCCATGTTAACATATTCATTTATAAAGTCTTTATATTTCAAAAATAAACTAGGGTTTTTACTAAATTTATTTTCAAGATATTTAAATCTCTTATGTGCTGACTCAAAAGAATTTCCCAATTTCAAGTGATCATCTTTATCACGCATAGGTAGATCTACTTGAAAACTACCATCTTCTAAGCGTTTATGCGACTCAAGAAATATTTTTTCACATAATTTATCATCCGACGATAAAAATTTTTGGTTAGTGACTTCCTCTAATTGCCAAAATTTTGGAATAATTTCATCTACATTTATATTAGATGACTGACAAAATAAATTTACGTTCATAAAATTTTCGCTTACAAATGCACTTAAATTTTGACTATTGTTACCCGCCACTGGAGCAGACCCGCACACCAACCAACCTAATTTTGTGTTCTGCAAAACAGGAAACCCTGGGCCTAACCTAAGTATGTCAGGAAGCATTAATGCGAAATATAATTCCGCTGAAATCAACATATCAATTTCAGATGGCTCGAAATAAAATGGGTCCGCCAATTTTATTTCCCCTGGAATTTTAATTTTACTAGTATCAATTAAAACTTGAGGTAACTGACACGTAATGTTGTTTAAAATAGCACATTTTGCCTCTATTTGATAGCTATTGACTTGAGATTCTACAACCAAATTAATCATTTTGTTTACTTGAGTAAAATTATTTGCAATACCTCCAATCTTAAAACTTGCTGTGTAGCAGTTAACATTTTTGAATTTTTGGAACAATTTGTTTGTAATAAAACAAGTTTGCGACCCAGAATCAAGAAGTGCGCGCGCTTGTACCTTATTCCCGTTTTCCGAAATTACATATACCATAGCCGTAGCCAATAGAATACATTTTCTTGGTATTTTTGAAAATGCCACAGTAGTTTGCTGTGTACTAAACTGCCCATTTTCATTGTTAAAATCCTGATTTTCAGGAACCCCCAAAAGTGTATTTTGAAACTGTGTCCCATTTCCCGAACTTGTATTTTGTAACACACTTTCATTATTTGAATTATTTGGTGTACCTTTACCCTGATTAACATCATCACTTTGAAAATGTTGTTTATTATTATTCCCTTCATCATGCAAAAGAGCATGATGCCTCCTGTTGCAAATAGTGCACCCTTTACCCTTGCATTGTTGAGCGTTATGTGATTTTCTAAAACAAATGTAACAAAGGCGATTTTCCTGTACAAATTGTCTTTTTTCAGTTATCGACAACCCATTGAATTTAAAACATTTAGCAATGTTATGATTTTCCCGATTACAAAACGCACATTTTAATTTTACTTCGTGATTTATGTTATTGTTATTTTCTGAACCTTGAGAAAGCAGGGATGATTTTATAGGTTTCTCCCTTGTGCCCGTGTTTGTCGCTTTAAACGACTCCATTTCTACATTTTCAAACGCAACACATCTTTTTTCCAAAAAATCAAGAAATTCATCTACAGTTGGCAACACCGCTGAAGATGACCCCACATTTTTTTCCAACTCATATGCTCTATGAGTCTGAAAATCTAGCTTTTGTGTAAAAAGAAAAATTAAAAGTACGTCCCATTCTTTAACAGGTAAATTATGAGCCTTTAAGGAATTTAAATGTTGTCTTATATACGTTAAAAAAGTTCTAAGTTGTTTTCCTGATCCTTTTGTTATTGGAGGTGTGTCCAACATACCCTTTAAATGAGCGTTTATCACCACTAATTTATTGTCATACCTTTTACTAAGCAGGTTTAAAGCATTTGCATAATTAATATTTGTTAACGGCAAATCATTAATTAAATGTAACGCTTCCCCTGATAAAGCGCCCTTTAAATAAAGAAATTTCTGAACATCATCTAAACTATTGTTATTATCAATAACCGCTTTAAAAAGATCGAAAAAGGTTTGCCAATCTTCAATTTTGCCCGAGAAGGTTGGCGTATTTATATTTGGCAACCTGGTATTATTTTGGCCACTATTGGTTGAAACATTTTGTGAAACAGGAGATTGTTGCAAGTTTGTTGCTGAATTATTAATATTTGCGGTACTAAGCTTTTGAATTATGTCCTTTAATTTTGCCCAAGTACTAAGATACTTTGACTCAATTTGTTCGTTATCATTACTTTCGCTTTCATCTATTACAACAATTTGACTTTGAATTGTACAATATTCATCATACATTTTTTGCAGATAAATTTCCCTAGTTACAAATTCATTAACATTTATTCCCGGTTTATTTTCATTTGTAGTAACAAAACTTTCTATTCTTGTAATAGAACCCTTAATTACAGCTCTTTGTTTCTTAAGAACATCAGCCATTTTGCTCTATATCTATCACTAAACCCTTTTTAAATAAATTTAAATAATAAAAAAATGGAAGTTTAAAAAATAATGAAAATATTCTAGGCTATATATACCTAATTATGTAATAATTCCCGAGAGTTAAAATGTCTCTACTAAAATAAATAGTGTGTTTCCTGTCCAACAAATTTTAAATCTAAACAAAATACCAAATGCAACATAATAAATATTATTACCCTTTAAACATAAACGTTTAAAACTATGACCTTAATCCTAACCCATAAAGTCATAAACGTAAAATGAAATGAAATCACTGTAAATATAACACCCAAACAATAAGTTTCCCGACGCACTATGACGCACCAATAAATCAAATTATTAATGTTAATGTCCCGACAGTCTTGTAACAAGCCGCCTCCAAAAAGTAATAATAAAAGATCTGACCTTATTTCTCTAGTCGAGTTCCCGTTGCTTCTTGTAATACCATTATGCATTGAAAATGCATCCCAGTTTTCCAGTTTCCATAACTACTTTCCTTGTCGTCGCCGATGCTGTTTATAAAAAATCCATGGCTTCACTGAAATCCAATCCAGTAAATATGTAAACACCCGTAAACGCCACCGTTTACAAAGAAAACCACGAACTTCGCTTCCTAACAGCAAAAATCCGGTTCGTTTGGACCATTAAATGTTAGCTCTTGTGGACTGTATTTTTAGTTGAAATAACGACGACACTTTTTCTAGTTTTATAATTATTATTTAATGAAATTACTGAAAAATATATTTACATTTAAAAGCAACTTGATAAATAGAGATTAAATAAACTTAAGCCTACATCTTAACTAGAGGTTCAGAACAGAATTGAAAAATCAGATATTCAGTTATTGCGATGGTGATATGGTAAACACGCTGATGCAAAATTTCCGTTAGTCCATGTGTGCTGAGTCAGATTCACACACCGATAACATCCTTTTCTCGGGATTTCAATTAATGTTTAGACATAACAAGTGATTATATTATTTAGCGATACAAAAGCAATGATACGGAGCGGCATCGGACTTTTAAAAGAAAATATAGCCGCCTTATGTAACAAATCACAACATATATATATATATATATATATATATGCAAGAACAGGCAGAGAAAATGACGGAGTAACACTTAACCAACATAGCAACATCCTAAAGACATGAATCAAGGCGCACAGATGCGAATCTTGGCTAAGGGGACTTATAGAGCTGAACTTCGAAGATCAATCAGCCTGGCAGATGGAAGGGTCACTCCGCAATGCCAAGACTCCTATCCCGCCTTTAAGCGGGTTTGGATAACGCAGAATTATTCGGTGAAATCGTGCAAGACCAAGGCAGATTAAACGAACATCCTGACGACGATGAAGAACTACACGCAGACGTCCAAGAAATAGTCAGGCGCCTCGAACGACGACACATTCAGCCTAGTTGTGATGTTCCAACCTCACCAGGAGAGGTTGCAAACATCATAAAGAAGCTCACGGTCAGCGTACACTTTTTAAGAGCGTTTTCTTTATATTCTAAAAGCAATGATGTACCGTACTTGTAAGGAAATCAGTTAGTACTAACCGAAACTAACCCAAACTAATATGTAAGCGAGTGAAATATTTATCATCTGATATTCCTTTTCCAACGCATTGGTTCTCATGGCAAAATCCTCACCGATTGTTTGATAAGTGTAATCGTTGAAGGCAAAAGCTTTTAAAATTTTAAGTAAAAGATACAGTTACGTACTTAAAAAAAGTTAATGATGAATCCCGAAGACGAAACATCGTTCTAAAATCACCATACTGTAAAGGGATGTGTTTAAATATTTCAAAAATATTGAGAAGCAAAAAAAGTTCAGTAAATATGAGATGATGCAACGCTTCACTTTTTTGAATATCTCAGAAATCAAAAGAATCAGAACCGCTCCACAAGCGTCAATAAACCACTACCATAATTGCCTGAAACTTTCCCCATTTCTCTATCTCTAATAATAAGAGAGATCCTCATATAGGGACTTTAATTCCGGACACGCTGTATTTTTATTTTTTAATATAAAAGACATTGCTATTTTATAGAAAATACTCTTTAAAGTGACTTTCGAGATAATTCGAGGGTAAAGCGACTTGAAACAAAACAAGAGACTACTCCATTTAATTTAAAAAAAATATCGACAAAAAGACACTATCATCGCACAGATAGGAAATGCCATACTGTGGGGAAGGGACATTTTATCTTACACAAAGGGAATTGATTAATTGTCTAAGCAGAACTAGAAATCTTTTGAGTCAATGTCATCAAATAAAGGAGATTAAATGAAAATCCTTTTAATTTGATCAATCTGTAGGTAGTGGCGTTCCAGTTTCACCTCCATGCCATCTCGCCTAATACCTAAGATATGATTAAAACAATTGTGGCATAATTAACTAACAAAGCGGTGTCCAATACCTGTCCAGGTCTGTGTTTTGTTTTATGCTTGATACATATCCATTGAAAAATTCTTCGGTTACTCGTATAATTCCACACTCTTTGTTATCTTCTAATCTTATGTATCTAGTTTCACTTCAGATTGAAAGTTAAGTTAAGAAAATACGCAATTAATGATACGCAGGCCAGAAAGATATGTCTTCGAGACGTACAAATTAGACCCTTGCTCAAATGTCAGAAAGCAGGAGGAAGCAGTATTTACTTAAAAGGCGCCACCATCTTGTAGACGGTACAAGTCGAAAAATCACCAAGGTGTAATATGGAACTCGTTCTGACTTTGTAACCAGCTTTATCGCTTACCGCTCATTCAGCGGTGCATAGGCCTGACACACTCAGCCTGTTGTAGTTTTATTATTTTTGAAGGCGTGGGTTAAAACTTATGGCAGATAGAGCGGGCGCCACTAAATTTTTACTGTACGAAATTTAATAGAAATTGTCTGCAAATCGGGTAATAAAATTTGGAAAAAATACCCTGTGAAAAAGCGTAAAAAAATTAAAATGGGATTGAATTATAGCCTAAATACAGTTGCCAAAATAAACACCAGGAATACAAACAACCAATTCATTTAAAAAATACTACTTGGGTAGAACAATCTACTTTCTTAAATTTTAGAAGTTTTTCTGATTACTGATGGTTAATATTATGCTAAAAAAAATTATGGAATATCACTTAAGCTGACCTATATATGCCACAAGTGGTAATTAATGTTCAAATTACAATGATATTAATTGCTATGTTAATTAAGTTTTATCTTGACACTTTAACACTAGAAATTACAACACGCAAGTAACAATTAAACGATTTAGGCCTGGTACTCACTGCGATTAAGCTTCAAATCAAAAACTAGCACTAGTTATGATACTTTAGCCAGTCTCTGATCAATAACTTAACATTACTAATAGCTATATAAAAATCTCAGTAAATTACTTCGATGCTAGTTAAAGAGATGAGTTATCTTTGAAAGAATATTTTATTATTACCGAGTTGCTATTGCTTAAATATGTAACAATCTATATGTTAAAATTAGGGAATAAATATGCACTAAACTGCGCTTAGCTTATTCCCTTGGCAGCTGGAATGTAGAAGACTTCTAAAATGTCTTCACAATGCTAAACTAAAATGGATTTACTGAATAAAATATATAGAAATGAATATAGCGGCAACAAGTAATGAAAATTGAGCTCAATTGACCGATATCAAGACGAAACGTTCAATAATAAGGTTTAAATAAGTTTAATTAAATTTCTGCCATGGGTTTTACATATAGATATAATTAACTTAATATAAATGGCATAACCGTCCTAATTGTGCCATAAAAAAATTTAGATAATACCAAGAGAGGAAACGGCAAAAGAATTAGAGTATATTAGAGGACGGTCTCTTATTAAAATCTCTAAATAAATTCAGCGAACTAAAACTCAATATCTCTGGAAGTAATATTTCCAGTAGGTGCTCCTTGATATATAATATATATAATATAATCTATATTAAGTCTTTTCACTTGGAAAATTAAAAATAGTAGCACCATAAATCAAGAACAAAGCTAGCCGTGTTGATTTATTATTAATTGACATTGATCCTACCAGACTTGACTATGTGCGTTGGAAGACCTAGGCAAGGTACCAGTAGGGATAACCAGGCTACACTAAACTCTCTGTCTGGTCTAAGCTGGAGAGGAGGGCTGGGCCCCTACTCAGATAAGGAAGACCCCAAGCAAGTGGGCAGTGGTCCCTCGGAAAGTCCCTGGTGAAAAATGGATTTTTTTTATAGCCCTATTACTTAGAAGCACGTCAGTCGAACCTACCGTTTATAATAAAAGGGTTATCACACCGCTTTGCACACGATGTTTCACAACAGCATAGCCGGTACTCTAACAAAAGATACGCGTTACTACGCTTTGTAATATTAACAAAAAAATGCTTTCTGGCAATCATCAACCAGCAGTTGAAAACTTAATTGCCATTAGGCACCTTCATGGATGGAAGTCCAAACTAGAACACCCGTTAATTTTAACTTCCCTCGGTATATCTTTCTAAGGGCGCCTGCTGTCAACCGGATCGGAGTACTGAAATCCACTCGTAATAGTAATGTTGTGATAATCGATACCACAACTTAACGGATACACAGAGAAAATTGCGATATAATATTCAGGTACAATTACAACATTACAACTTAGGCTTCACAAGAAGATGAAATATAAATAAAAAATAAGCGCTGAACTACCTACTTAGTTTCTTTTGGTACTAGTACTAGAAAATAATGAATACACCTCAGGTTGAAAGATCAATAAGAAATCTGTTTATTACCATAAAATGGTTTATTCGGTGTGTAATTAAAAAAAAAATAAAAAAAATTATTTGATCTCAAGCCAATTAGAATAAGAACAATTAATGATAATGTCATACTCGCAGTACTATATGTTACCTAAAATTATACTAGACAATGGCGACTAAATATAGCGAATAACCTGATTACTCGTTGTAAATACTACTCGAAATAGGTTTACTTTCATCGGCGTAAGAATTATTGAAAATGAATATGCTTAAGTCGTTAGGCCAGTCAAAATCTGACGTATAACAAGCAAAAACTTGTTATTAAAGGTTGAAATTACAAACCATCAAATTTGCTAGCCCGCCATATTAAATGATAATTTGATATGTTAATAAACAGAAAAATCCACTAATTCAAAGTGAAATGTTAATCTATTGCGGAACGCATAGTGAATTACCGGTTAGGCAATAAATTAAACAGACGATATATGTAATTACCAGTAATTACCCGTTATATATAAAGAAATATAAGCGATTGAAAATAAACGCTAAATATTCGGCTAATAAACTACCCAGGACATGATCATGTAACGTTCACACTTTTCAAGTCCATTAGGAGGTTATATCAGCTGATCCTCGTAGTTACGATATGTTAAAAAAAATTGTGAAGTTAAGAATAGTATATCCAAAGCGTTGTACAAATAATCAGTTACGGTAGTACCAAATCTAATAGCGATTGTTAAAATTAAGGAAAAAAGTGCAAATAAATGGTCAAAAACTCTGACCAGTTCAGTGAAATATGTTTTACCTAATGTGAAATGAATAAAATAAAATGAAAATAAATTTCATTATATCTGAGTTACAAATTAACCAGGATTGAAATATGTATAAAAAATACTAAATTGACTTATTTGAACTTCAAGGTTCGACTTGCTGGGCTGACCGAGGCTCGCGAACGGCACATTTACAGGCAAGAGAAAAAATAAAATACCACAGAAAAATTAATAGGGTGAATGAGACAGAACCTCTGCAATGAACATTAGAAAGAAATTAGGAACCATCCACATTGGGAAAACATCACAAAATAGCTACACTCAAAATAAAACAAACGTGACTCTAGGTAATAAATAAACAATTAAACAAGGGTCATGAAAAGGTACGGCCTGAGACTACTACTGAATAGATCAAGTAGTGGATCCCGCATACAAATATCTCAAAAAAGTTTTCCACTAAACCACTCACTGCTCATCAATATGGCTGACCTCTGAAGAGTGATATCCTTAGATTTTCCGGATCAAGCGAATGCAGATAAGATCACGCGCAAACTCCACAGGATATCTCCCTTTCCAAGATTTAAACCAGCCAATCTCAACAGAAGCTATGTACTACTCGTCCCACATAAACAGCACCTTCCCGTCAATGTTTGAAACAATCACCTAAGGTTCTGACATAAGAAGTATATAATATTTTCACAGCATTTCTTTAAAACCGTGTTTATAAATATATTAACCAACGGGTACCGAAGTACTGCCAACTGCGTGGACGTCGCTGTCGACGCTCCGCTAGTCGCGCAAGCTCGTGCTAGTATTTCTAGCACGAGCTAGAGTCGTAGTTTTCTGGATAGTCTGTTTCCACCTGTATTATTTAATAATAACATACAGCAAGCGGTACTCAAAACAATTGTTTATGAATCGTAGCTCGATACCATCATGAATCAGAACAGCACATTCCTATTTGGTGGGTACTTAGAACAAATAAAACGCAGCATATCACGATGGCATGCGCAATGTCAAATTCGGAGGACAATTCGTAATATAGAATAATATAAAAAGAAAACCAGTTTAAGAAAAATGAATGTTGCTTTGAAGAAAACCAACGAAAACCGAAATATTACGTAACTTCTGAAAGTAAATGGCCACAATTAACTTCCGATATTAGCTAGCGATCACAAGATAAGGAAAATTGGCTGTTTTAAAATGACATCTCACAGGTTATTTCATATGCGTTATGTCAAATTCAGATGACAATTCGATTCCTAAAATAAAATGTAAGGAATAAAATAAATTTAAGAAAAACCTGGCATTTATGCTGGCATATGGTCACAATTAACTTCCACTATTAGATAGCAATCACAAGATAAGCGTAAATTAACTGTTCCACCTCATGAGGTTGTTTATATGGGTATTTCATTCGATTTTTACGCTTTTAAAATGCTTCTTTTAGGAAAATTAAAAAATCAAACAAACTGATAGAAGAAAGTTTAAGTAACAACTTGAGCGGAAAAAAGGGTTTCCGTCCGCTAAGATATACAAAATAAGAGAGCAAAACAAACAGTCTAAGGATTAAATGAATAAAATCTTATTGTTTAAAGAAATTTATATATTAGGCCATGAAATTAGCATCCACTACATCCATACAAGACATATATTATATAAAATTAAACGCCATGAAAGTATTCAAGTAAAAAAGTTTCAAGCAAATTTAATGTTATTGACAAGCAAAGTAAACGAAAATTAATTCAAATATTAGAATGTAAAATGATTTAATAGACGAATGTTAGATGAAATTTCCACTTCAACTGAAAACAAAGTTTTTATTTGCAGGCTCCATTCGCCAAGAAGTGAATAAACTGAACTTGTAAACCATACAAATATTTTTAAAATCTATCGCAAGAAGTCGTATTCTATGAAAGCATTTACATCATAAAGTTCGAGAGCCAAATATATTAAATAAGTATTTTCACTAATTAAAATATCAAAGGAACAATAAAGGTTTTGTAAAAAATATTTTAATTAAAAAGCGGGCTACTTGAAGTTTCAGAGTTTGGCGACTTAACCATTTATGGCATCGAATTTTTCATATACTTGTATTTGAGCGAAAAGAACTACAAACGAGTACTGCAAATAGGGCCCAAAAGTAATTAATAAATAAACCAGATTTGTATACCAACAATTCGTAAAGCATATAATTAACATCTTTAAGCAGCCAGAAAGCCAGGATTTTTTAGAACATTTTAATTGAAAAGCGCCATACTTGTATTTGTCAGTCTTGACGATTTAACTAACCATTAATTATTTAATCTATAATTGTTTATATTGAGTAGTAAGGAAACGTTGAATTTCAATGAGTTTACTACTCTCTATTTTCTTTTGCAAATCGACGATGTTATCTAGTAATACTTATTTTAACTTCTTCGTGTCCGGAAATCTATAGTTTCTCGGCCCAGTATCGGGCCACGTCAAATGATTCTCTTGTGGGGAGCCATAGATCTTCGGGGGTACATCTGTGGGAACAGACCGGGAACTGGAGTAATTACTCCATGTCCTGGGTAGCACTTGTCGTTATCTTCATTCAGCAGGCCCAATTTAATTAGGTTGGATTTCACTGGGCCAACCCGAGTTCTAATGCGGTTCAGCGTTCTCCAGGTCTTCCAATCCCTACGCCTAGCCCCGTTGGTTGGATCCTCTCTTGGTGGATATTTGGAAGGGGCTCGTCTAACGCGCTGCTGAGGAATCGGTGCCCCGATCTCAGTCTGCTTGGGTCGCACTCACGGCCGAACAGTGACTGGCGATCATCGAAAGTCTTTTTGAGCTTCTAGGTGTGTTCGTGAGCCGCTCTTCGTAAATCAGGGTTTGTAAAACCAGCGGCTTTTTGGAGGATATCCAATGGGGTTGGTTTCATGCAACCTGTCGCTATCCTGCATGTTTCGTTTAAGCTGCCCTTTTTTTGCATGGCCAGACTTGGACCACACTGGGCAGGCCTATTCCAGAACCAGCCTGCGCGGAGGTTCTGACCACGGTTAGTTTGGCTCCCCATTTGCTGTTGGTAAGCTTTCTTATCGGGCCATTTGTCGCCTCTACTTTTTTGCGTGTTTTCTCGCAGTAGTATCTGTAGGTAAGTGTTCTGCCCAACACGATGGCGACGTCGGGATAGGTAGGCTTATCAGTGTGATCCAGAAGCGACTTGCGTAAAGGATAGCTACAGGTTGCATGAAACCAACCCCATTGGATAACCTCTACAAAGCCGCTTGTTTTACAAACACTGATTCACGAAAGAGCGGCTCACACCAAGAAGCTCAAAAAGACCTTCAATGATCGCCATTCACTGTTCGGCCGTGAGTGAGGCCCAAGCAGACTGAAATCAGGGCCACCGATTCCTACGCAGCAGCGCGTAGACTTGGGTTATACTGGGGTTGGGTTTTAAGGAATTGCTTTGATAATAGATCGACATTTTGGTCAAGGCGTTTCCCAGCTTCTCCTCGACATTGTCGAACCTCTTTCCTTTCGCGGTTATCGCTAGGTCGTCTACGTATGCAAAGGTTTGGGTATGTTCGGGTGTTGGTTGGTCGTTAGTGTACAGGTTGAAGAGGATTGGCGCCAGGATGCTTTCCTGGGCCAGGCCGTTTTTTTGATCCCGCCAGCGACTCTTTTGCCTTCCATCGTGGAAACGTCTATTTTGGAGCAGTGATTCGATTATTTTGACGAGGTGGAAGGGTATCGTAGACCTTATACAGTAATTTTTGGTGACTTATTGTGTCGTACGCTGAGCTCAGGCCGACAAGGGCTAATAATAATCGCAGTTAATGAAAGATGTATTAGGTTTCATTTAAAAGTATTTGGCTAAATAGATGTATGTACAAGTATTAATAGTGTCAAAAATTAGGTAAATAAACCGGTCTTTCAAACTGAGAAATTATTTTAGAAATCTGTTGGAAGAAACTGTATTTAACTTGGGAAATAAAAAGAACATTATTTATTTATAAAATATATATAAGTTAAAAACATTTATTGCTATCTAAACTACACATACAGTATTTAAAACCCTAAACCGTTTAGGATATATGTTTCTATAAATACTCTTCCTAAAATTATCCAAGGAATCAATCACCTTCAATTTTTTTCCTACTTTTGAAAGCACGCAGTACAATAGAGCATTTTTATTTAAAAAAAAAAGATATATATCCGCCAAGTCTTTAATTCACTTATTCAAAGTTTGCGAACTGACGACGTTTCAACAAAGAGATCAATTAAAAATGCCTTAAATCAAAAACTTTTAAGGAAATGAGACTGCCCTTAGAGACATTAGCTTTCAAGTGAATCTTCTTTAATTTTGCAATTAACTAATTAATCACGCTCCGATATCATACAATGAATTCTAATGGGTCAATTGAAGACTGCTATAAACAAGGCATTATTCTTGAATGCTGCTTTACTTAAGCGATATACCAAAGTCTATACAATAAAAAAATATATATAAGACCCTCAATTCTTCTGTAAAACCTCAAACGAATTATTAAATAATAATGTTTAGTAATTTGTTTTTTATTTGTAGCAACTACAGATTGCCCAAATTGCTCGGCCAACTGCACGTATGATAGAAGGATAGAAAACTCGTGCAAATGTTTAAGCGGAAAGACAGATACCCTAGGTATGTTAAACCTATATATTATTCATATCAAGTTGAAGAGAATCTTAATCGTAGTCTCATTAATTTCAACTGGCCATTAATTCCAGATATTCAACTATTTTTCTTTTTTTTTTCTTTCCAGGACCTCCTGGCTTGCTCGCCACACTTCATCTTGGCAATTTACCATCTATAGATCCGAGTGATTTAAAAATCTACATAAAGTCACAGGTAAGTAACAATTGCGGTTCTGCAGAATAGACAAAATTTCTATTCATTCGGAACACATAATATGGCATGATAGTTTCTCTTAAATTTAAGTTAAGATACTTTTAACATTAATGTGAATTCTCGAAGTAAAATAAAATTTAACACATTACGTTTAATAAAATCAAAAATATTAATTATTTTACAATTTAGATTAACCAAAATAAGAGCTCTGCATCACCAAAAGTATAAGGCAACACTATTTAAGATCTACATAGCGAAAACCCCTTTTTACGTAATAATGTAAAAGCTCTGCGAGCCTAAAAGTGTGGGGTTCGCATCCACTTACGCCCCCATTCACATGACAGATGCCTTTTTCCTTAGCTGGCGGTTGGTATAAACAATTAATTTTAAATCATTTATGACCATAAAGGAGGGGATAGAAATTATCTTTATAATTAACCACTTTAATTAGCGAACTGTATTACCATAGGTAGGTGAGATTGTATTCATAGGGAGTGAAGTGAAACATGTATTTTAGGTATTATGTACAGGGTTATCCAACGAGGACTAGACAAGGCAATTTTTTGACTTTCCCTGTACTTTTATAAAAAAAAAAACTGAAATAGCCATCTTATGTAATTTTCTCCCGCGAATTCGGATATGTTCAGCAAAAAACAATAATTTAACATAAAATAAAAGTGCTAGGGGTCACATTGATATATTTTTAAATGGGATGCTATATTTTTAATGTGCTTATCCGACTTCTCATATAAATTTTGATCTAAAATGATTGATTTTTAATTCAAAAACGCCTTTTTTCTTCAGTTTTAAATTCGGTAAATGTTCGTCTACCGTACGATTAATACCTGATAGATGGATAAACGTTTCACCTGTTTAACCTTCACCTGCTTTAAAGCGGCCGTCAGTCAGACCAAATAATCAACTTTCAAATTTCTATACTATATTTTTCACGAATTAGTTACAAATAATGGTAGTTTTTTGCAAATCTATTATTGTTTACGTATAAAAACAGTATGACATATTAGAAAAAACTATCAACTAATTTAATAACTTAATAACTTTAATCTCAATAATATAATTGTTCGATGTGTCCTCCATTATTTTCAAAACACGACCGATGCCCCCTTTTCAGTCTCTCCAAGGAATCTCTTACAATATTTTGGTCCTGCTTAAGTCTATTAATTTCATTTATAATTTTTTGCTGAATATCCCTGAGACTTCTGTTCGGTCGTTGATAAACTACATTTTTTAAATGACTCCATAAAAATGTATCCATTGGCGTGATATCGGGGCTATTTGGTGGCCAATGAATTGTTCCGTTACGGCCAATCCACTGATTGTAATGCTCATTTAAGTATGTTACAACTTCTCGAACTAAATATATATAGAAAATATAGTATAGAAATTTGAAAGTTGATTATTTGGTCTGACTGACGGCCGCTTTAAAGCAGGTTAAACGTTGAACAGGTGAAACGGGTATCCATCTATCAGGTATTAATCGTACGGTAGACGAAAATTTTCCGAATTTAAAACTGAAGAAAAAAGGCGTTTTTGAATTAAAAATCCATCATTTTAGATCAAAATTTATATGAGAAATTGGATAAGCACATTAAAAATATGGCATCCCATTTAAAAAAATATCAAAGTGACTCCTAGCACTTTTATTTGATGTTCAATTCTTTTTTGCTGAACATATCCGAATTCGCAAGAGAAAATTACATAAGATGACTATTTCAGTTTTTTTTTATAAAAATACAGGGAAAGTCAAAAAATCGCCATGTCTAGTCCTCGTTGGATAACCCTGTACTTTAATACTGCAAGATTAAATTTGCATTAAATATGTTTAATATACAAACTGTTTTCTAACTACTTTCATGCATTCATCCTTTCACACATAAAACTAATTATTTTACATCAGGTTAACTATGAGTAAATATCTAACAAAACTTCTTGATTATTTGAATTTAACATAAACTTCTTTCTTTACTGAATTTAATCGAACTTTCTTGTATTTAAACTAACTGCTTTTCCGTTCACACAAAATACCTTGGTACTTTGATTCTTCTATAATTCTCTCAACTTAACTTCACCAGGGATATACATTTGATTCGAATCTTGAGTATAGAAATAGAACTGTCTTACTTCTTACTACAATTTTCCAACCTCCATTTTACCTTCTTCAATTTTCACCAACATGAGAGACGCTGACGCGTTTCTGTATGGGAGAAAAAGCGTAAAAACGCCCAAAGGAGCCTTTAATTCAGGGTTGAAAAAAGGGAACACAGAGTACACCAGATATTTTCTAAATATGTGTGCAAACAAACCAGAAAATTACTAAATGTAGAGCGACGACTATGGCCGATGCTTTACGATTGAGTGTTTGTCAGGCACGTATTTCTTCTTCGACTAACTAAACTTAAATTTTGAGAAAACTTGCTAAATATCTTGGCGTCAAACAGGGCAGCGAGAGAGGCTGATGTTTTTGGCGCCAAGCTCAAGCAGAGCAACGACTAAGGCCAATGCTTCAAGGTTGAGTTTTTGTCAGGCACTAAAATCTTATTTCTTAGTAGTGGAGATAAAAGCGGGAACTCCAGGATGATTGCATTTCGCAGTTGAGATGGTAAAAAAATGCATTTTCTTTATTTGACATATTGTTGTTTACACAACATTGACGGAGACAAAGACATATTATATTTAAAAAAAATTAAAAAGGTTTCCTTGACAGAGAGTAACAACTTGCTTTCCAGGGATTGTTTCAGATAATGGAATCTATTCTACCGATAATCCAGGTTCGGACTAAGGGGTATCTGAAATACAATGCTTTAAATGCATAAATTGCGGTTTACCTGGGGTGAAATAAATTTATTTAGGTTTGAATTATGGCTTAATCAGGGGCGGATTCAGCATTTTCTTCAAGGGGGGGCGCAGGATAAGAACTATTAACAAGGATTTTTTAAACATTTATTTGGACTTTATATTATTTATGCGTCAAAGTACGTACCAAAAAACGTAAAACAATAAAAACATATATTCAAAATAAAAATTAAACAAAAAATATAACGAATTTTTCATAATAAAAACAAACCAAAAAATAAAACAAATTTCTTCGTGAAGCATGTATTTTAAAACTGATTTTATTTTTTCACTCTTTTAAAGTTAAATCCCTAATGATGTTAAATGAGTCAAATAATAAAATGAATTTTTGTTTTTTTTTTTGCTAAATCTATCTATAATGTTTTCTACGTTAAGTTCAATATTTCTATAAACGTACATAAGGCCAAGACCATTAATCTTGAGCAATTGTAGAACGAAGGTACGTTTTTAACAATCTTAAAGTAGAGAAACTTCGCTCTGCAGTTGCAACAGAGACTGGTAGACTGCTTAAAATTTTTAAACATTTGTAAATAATAGGAAATTCCTTCAATCCCACAATCAGAAGTATTATTAATTAATTTTTATAACTGTACCTCACTGTTAATAACTGTGTTATAGAAACCTTGCCAATATTAAAGCCAAACGTCGAATATTTTTGACAGCTTTTCAGACAGATACATCATATCAGTAATAGAAGCAAGTTTTTTTGGAAGTAATACACTTAAACAAAAGAATTTAACACTTTTTCAGAAAACCTCTCTTTCTAATCTGCTATTACCAATCCAAACAAATACAAAATACTACTCTTCTCCAATAATGATTTGGTGTTAAGTCATTCGGATCTAAAAAGTTATCCCTATGGGTTTGTCTTGATGTCAAACGAGGCATTTTTAATTCTACATCAAGAATATCCATAAGCTTAGATGCTTCTTTCAATATAAAAGTTTCAAAATAGGCGTCTGCACTTGCCCTTTTTGAATTTAAATTTTCAATTAATAATTTTAATTTGGTTGTAGCTGACTCTATGTCAATATTTTTAGATTGTAAATATTTGCTAAATGGTTGCGTAACTGCAAAGATATCTGAAAATGTATATAGTGTTATGATAAACTCACAATCACAAACTGCTTTTAAAAAAATATTAGCTTTGGTTGCAGAGTTGGCATCATTCGAATCGGAAATTTCTTTAAAAAAGCCACAATTTGGGGCAAATCATTTTGAAACTCAACAATGGAATCATGTCTTTTAACCCATCGGGTCTGACAAGGGCTTGATAAACTATGTTGTAAGTGTTTTTTTTTTTTAAACAAAAGATCTTTTTGCGAACCTTGAAAAAAAGTACAATTTTAAGGGAATTGTCCGCAGAGCTCCTGTGGTCTAATGTGGCAAATGTGTGGGCCCAGGTTCGATCCCCGTCGGTCACCGTACTTCTTTCTTTTTTAAGTTATTTTTATTTTTTTAAAGTTAGTTAAAAAAAGAATTGTGGTTTTGGTGTGGCTCCGGGCTTGGTTTGTGTGTCTTAAGAAAAAAACAACATTCATCATTCATATTATTCATTCATAACTCGCATAACTGATGTCGATAAAAATTGGCGCTTGCGCAAATGAGGGATTTATGTTTAGCTGGAGACGCGAGTGTCAATACAATACTCGTTGGTGAATGTGAGTCGATCAGCTCCAAACAATGTTGTCAGTTTATAAAATTTTTCTGTAAAATTTTATTGGAAAATCTTTCTATAAAATTTTATTGGAAATTTTGTCTATACAATTTTATTGTTTTATTATTCTCTAGCAATATGATTTTTTTTAATAGTTCCCAGGGGGGGGCGCGCTCCCCCTGCGCCCCCTCCCTGTATCCGCCCCTGGGCTTAATCGTACTACGAACATACAGGGTGTTATCACCAAAGAATACGGTGAAAAACGATAAGTTAATACACCTGTTGGCGTGTTTCCCCAACAACTGATGTTACCTGCTTATTCCTTGAAAGCGAGATCGTCCGGACACATCTTACTTGCTTGTGAGCTCTATTAGTGTTTTTGCTCTCTTCTTCTTTCATTCGTTTGTCTTAGCATTTTTTCTCTTATATTATTTCCTCTACATAGCGGCTTATTTCTAACCACTTTACCCTATTTTCCAGCATTTTATTTATCACTGTTTCTCAACTTTCTCTTATTTCCCATTGTGTATATTCAAAAAATGTGTCTTGGGCATCATCCTCCTATTGGCAGTATTCGCAGTTTTTATCTTCGCGTGCTTTAAATTTTTTCAGATAGTTGTTGAAGCTGCCTTGTTCGTTTAGAAATTGTGTGACGAGTTAGTTAATTTCATCATGTTTCCTATTTTTCTATTTTATAATGTTATCTATTAGTCTTTTTATCCACTTTTCGTTTTCGTCAAGCTCTTCCCGTTGTCTCTGCCGTTACAGGTCCATATAAGCGCTTATTGTGGTGCCTGCAGGGTTTGTATAAGCTATTTCTATCTCTTCATAAATAAAGTCTCTGAGTGGGACTCATGTTGGTAACTCTAAGAAATTGTAAGATAAATCTGCATGACATGAGGCTAAAGCTGAATATTATATGCCTGTAGATATCCCCGATGATTAGGTGTGATAAGGAAACTGATAGAAAAATATACACAGCCGTTCATATTCAGAAGCAAAGTATCTTTGTGTAGGTTCAGAACATCTCACTTTAACCTGTAGTGAGTATAAGTATCTAGAAGATTTTTTAGCGAATTCGGGTGTGATGAACAAGAAGTGTGATCTAGGTTTCTAGGAAAACATCCTGTACCTTATTTCAATTAGGAACCAAAGAGGTCACGGTTTCAGAAAATAGTAGTGGAAAACATAGAGCGGAAACCGCTTGTGCAAAACCGCTGTAGCAAAAGAGAGAGCAATGTGGGAAGCATTAAAGAGGCGCAGCGAAGAAGATGGCACATGGGAATCGGAATTCATCGCAAGGAGTCATAAATGGATGAATTGATTGATTTCCGGACTACTCCAGCAGAGAGTTCTTAGATACTTGGTCCCCACATTCATTGCATTCCTTAGAAACCTAAAATTGGCGTAGGTCCCATTGGATGCATTGCGGAACTCCGTAGTGCCAATCAGCCTACTCGTGCCCTAGGGCTTTACGTTGAAAACATACTGACTACCGTCCGTTACAATTTTCACATAACACACGTTATAGCTTAAATTGCACCTCTCAAAGGTTTTGTCTAATAAAATGGATCGTGGAAAAACTCTCAACCACAAATATATTCCTAACAGAAATATCGGTTCCTCGTACGATATAGCGGAATCTATTTCATCAGCCACTCGTTCAATGGGTAAAAGAAGAAAGAATTGTCCCCCGTTGATTTTTTTCAAAAAGGACCAATACGTGCCGCATGTCAATGTCTCGGTTTCAAGCGTTTGTCTGTACGCCCAAGTGTCCAGTGATTGCTTGTGTGTTTCGAACAGACGCTTGTTGATTTTAATCGTTGGTTCGCACTTGAAAATATGCGCCAACTTTCGTAAAAGGAACCACGACCAATTGCTCTCGATTGGATAGGCCATCCTGTCAAAATCTATCAACACCAAATCGCTATATAAACGGACAAACTGAAATTTTGTAGGGAACCAGTTCAGCTTGTTCGTGATCTTGTATAGATGTGGAAAGTTTTTCATCTTCTTCTGATCTTCGTTTCGGCATTGAGAAACAAATAAACCGTCTTTGGTGGTGAACCTTTTATTCGAATATTTTGCGACAATGTTTGCTATTTCAGAGGCCGACATGACCGAACAACTAACGCGAGAACAAATGAAAAAGCTTATATACTTGTACAAGCGCAAGCAAAGCAGAGAAAAGTTGTCTCTATACACAACCCCCATTCGGATAGTAACCAAATACAAATACTTGAACAGATACCATGTAGTGATTCCGGCTCCTTTTACCTGGAACGAAAAATTCGTTCAGTCATTGGAATACTTCTTGGCTACAGATGAGGATCGTATTACGCCGCGGAATCGATTCAAATCACCCCAGAAAAATTTCGAACAACTGATGCAGGTTTCGACCAAGATCGGTTCGTGCAAGGCAAATTTACAGGGGGGACATAGTACCATACAAACTGTTGTTTCGTTTCCGCTAAATAATACCGCAAGAGGTTACATTAAAGCGGCCACTCGAGTCCATCCGATGACCTTGCAGGTACCTATTACATTGGCAAAAAGAATCTTTAAATTGTGGCATGTGAAAATGAATGACAAAATCGATCTACCCGCAACAACGCAAGTGCTTATTAAACGCGACCCAGTATTGTTTGAGGGTGGCATACACTTAATTGAACGTATCGAAATTATAGACGGAATGAGTTTTGGAGTTTCACCGTGGCTGTTTGAGCGAATGCACATGGACGTTGACGGTGACACGGTAGTTGTGTTGATTTTCACAGGCATTGACAGCATGCATGAAATTCGACACGAGTTCCGGCAACCGTTAATGCGAAACGGCGAGCCCCGCATTGTGCCGACCCATTCACATTTATTAACTATAGCTTACAGTTTTTGCAAAAACGACTTTGAGATCGACCAATTTCCCACCAAAGTCGAATTGTACAATGTTGTGATAAAAAAATTACGCGCTACAAAATGTCCCTTTAAATTATTCGGCAAACCTTTTGATAACGTGTGGCTAGAGTTTGTCGAAACTTACATAAGCGTTTCAGAAGGATTTCATCTGAAAGAAAGTATTCTCTATTTAATAAAATTGTGCTGGCTACGTGGCATTGATATTAATCCACTGATTATTCGCATCAATGACATGGGCTTTGAGCAACCGACATGCGGACTTGGTCAAACTTACGGTTGCTTACTGACTCGCCTATTGACTTGGTTCAATATCAAAGGCACCGAAATGAAATGAAGTTAGATCTAGATTTAGTTTCTATAAAGTCGCAATCGATTCGACAAATGACATCACTCCAGCTCTTGGTTTTTCCAGAACATAAATCAAACATTTCGGGGGTGGCTACAAAACGGATGAGCACAGCCAGCTAATAACATTCTGGCTGGCAACTCTGAAAAAATGAACTTTCTAATTTTAGCATCGAAACGGTTGGCAACAGGTATGTCATCGACGTAATGCAACACAAATAATATATTTTTTACATTCTTATACAACCAAAAAAAATCAAAGTGACATAATAATAGGATCAATCCAATAAACGAGCATTAATATCGTTTGTGATCCAATAGAGGAAATTGAGTCAATAGCTTACTAAACGCTATATATGAGCCATTTGGTTGAGATCACCAGAGCCATTTCCTAATATTTTCGTTACATTTCCTTGAAAATAAATTATTGTCATCTTTTTCACATTCCCAATTTGCTCTTCAACAGAAACGTCATCCACCTACACGTCGGCGTCGTTCAAATGAGATGATATCGCACACAATGTCATTATCTGCATGGTTAATTTTCTGTTATCGTTTAACAATGGGAAAAACCCAAAGTGGCACGTTACTCGGATCAAACAAATATTCCAATCAAACAAAAAACCCACATGATAAATTTTGAGGTATTTTATTCGATTTCTATTAACTCAAATCTAGAATTCATTTATTTCCTTTCAGACTCAGATTTACGATCCTTAATGTCGTTTGCCATCCAATAACTGGAATCGTTCGAGTGGCTTCCTAAACCCATTATATAAACCCTTTTTATCTCGCACGAAATTTATTATCTGAGACTTGGGTCATTTACCAGTCATTCCATTTTCAGGTGAAGCTAATTAAAAGTTTATGCCCATAGCTGGACCACTTTTGTTCAGATTTTTCTTTTTAACGATAGGAGTTTTTCAGAAAGATAATTATTTAGCTATTCCACAGGACGACAAAGAAGACACTAAGAAAATGTTTCTTAATAAATTATGTACAGTAGGTCAGTTTAGTTTGGGTAAGTAAAGAAACTTTGATTGTACCTCGTAGATTGGCATATAAATTAAATAGAAAAAAACAAGTCTCAACAGTTTGTATTTAACTTAACAGATAAATTTTGCAATATCTGTTAGATCCACTGCTATTTCAAAAATGTTTTAATATTTTATTATATAACTGATAAATTTCATAATAATAAGTGGCAGGCAAAGACAAAATGATCTCACAAAAATTAAGTTTTGAGAGCATCATTTTCAAAGTAAATTCTTTGCGAATTTGTTAAAAAACGTAAAAATGGTTTAAAGTTCGCGATTTAGAGCAATACCCACTAGATAACAAGGCCTTAGTGCTTGTCGTGTGACGTCATCTATGTAGGGCGTGCAATTTAAAGGGGATGTATACGCTAATAATTACGAAAACTATCAATAATTAACTTATTTTAAAGAACGCTAGGCAATAGGACAGACTTCTTGACAGATCCCCAAAGTTTGAGTTTTGGTTTAATACTAGGTGTAGTATTAAATTCAGGCTCGACTAAAAAAACAGTTATTACATATAAATACATATACTATTCCACACATTCTCTTAATTATTATTACTGAAAATAATTTAAAAAAATCTCGAGAAAAAAAATTTACTTTAGTAGGTGTAATGTAGGTAAGTATGCATACAATTTCATTTACTTAACATCGAACCTAACATAGTGTTTAAGTAAGCGTTTAGGTATAAAAACTATAAGAAGCCATGAGAAAATATTAAACTTGAAAAGAAGTAGATCCCAAATTAAATATATTGTAAACGATTAATTTTTAGTAACACGTTTTATTTCGCCACCTTCGCCAGTACAGTTATCGTAATTACATAACGCCATGAGTCGACTCTGCTATCGTAAAATAACTATATCTACGCCTTATTTCTAATTTATCTATATACTCCGTATTATATAACACCGATTCGATTCTACTGCTGCGCCATTCGTTTTCCAGGGTTGTCACGTCCTCGCCTGTAACGTAGTCACAGTTCCGGCTGTCAGGATCGAAAGGGTCAATAATGTCGCCGCCTGGCCTTGCCCTTGACCCCATACAGCCCGAACTGCAAGCGGAGTCCGCCCTATCGCTACAAGGATGCTCTACTACCGCCTGAGGAACGCGCTGACCTGATTTTTCGCCCTTCTTGGTGCCCTTGGTACCGCCAGTACCAACGGCCGCTCTTTGTTTCGTCGCCTTTACCATTTCGGCCGCTTTTTGCTTCGCCGCCCTTGCCATTTCAGCCGCCACAATCTGCTGAATACTAGTTGCCAAACCGCCTTTCAACAGCTTATGTACCATGGAGATTGTCTTCCATCGCCGAATCGCCTTCGCCGTGGTCACCGTCGCTTAACTCGTAATCGAGCTCTAACTCGTCACTTCTGTCTTCCTCCATAGGAAATCACTTGAAAAACGCCTTTTAAACACCAATGCCAATAAACACAGTTAAAATACGCCACAATTTTTACAATAATCACTAATTAATTAGCACACACTTGTTTATTATCGCGTGAATATCTGAAAAATCGCCAAATGTCAATCCACTGTCAAGGATAGCAACAAATGCCCGCCTTTTGTTATGAGTTTTTGTGATATCGCCACTCACAAAAAAAAGAACAAGTTGCCACTGCGATTTAACTCGCCGAAATCGCGCATTTCACCGTTCTCCACAACAAATAACACAATACATAGATTATCCCGACTTCTGATCTGTAAACGATTCATTTCTAGTAACACGTTTTATTTCGCCAATACACCTTCGCCAGTACAGTTATCATAGTTACATAACGCCATGAGTCGACTCTGCTATGGTACAATAACTATATCTACGCCTTATTTCTAATCTATCTATATACTCCGTATTATATAACACCGATTCGATTCTACTGTTACGCCATTCGTTTTCCAGGGTTGTCACGTCCTCGCCTATTTGAACGTCGCACGTCGCCTCTCCAAAATTTGCTTGTTACAATATTTAGTTATAAAAAATATATACCTATATAATTATATGTTACCGTAAAAACCCGATTTCAGTTAAAACCCGAAGTTTCTAGTAGGAACTAATTTTAACTAATACCCCTAGACAATTTTAGATTTAGCTAGTTAAAACTAGTTTTAGCTAAAACCCCTAGACAATTCTAGATTAAGCTAGTTAAAACTAGTTTTAACTGTTTCCCTTAGAAAATTCTGGATTAAGCTGGCCAAAACTAGAATTAACAGATATGGTCAGTTAAATCTAGTTTATATTAAACATATTTTATTTAATACGGGTTTACGGGTTATTTCAATTTTATTAAAATAATAAAATATTGCATTGTACAAAATATAGTACATATAATAAACTTATTAACTTAACTAGACCAAAAAAGGTTTAATTATACCAGCTGGCTTATGCAACAAAAAACATAATAATGCAAAACTAGTGAATAGACCCTAAATAATAAAAGTTACACAAAAACAACTAAAAGCTTATTTAAATATCATCTTACTTATTCCTGCAGGGTTGGCTGTTGTGACATTTTGAGTTGCATAGTTTCCCCTTCTTCTTGCAAAAGCATCTGTTAGAATTGCAGTACTTCTTGCATATGCAACGTGCAAAGCCTTGACCTTCTCCTAAGGCGGCATGCTAGCAGCAGTTCTTAAAGAAATGCTTTCTTTGGGCAACTGCTCAGCACTCAAAAACTTTTCTCTGGAAACCTCGAATTCAGATCTGAAAGAAAAACGGTAAAATGAGTGAGGGTGAGTCTAATTGGCCTAGTTTTAAAATACATTTATATATAGATTTTAGTATAAAAGAATGGAATAGAAAATAAACGGTAAGGCAAGGCCGCACATACTTTCTCGCATATTAGTTCTGCCACAGAACTAACAAAAATTGGGTCATAGTTCCGTCACAGAACTAGGAATAATTGGTAGGTTAATATTTTCACTAGTAAAGTAGCCTTACCTTCTTCATCCTAGAAAATCAAACAAGTGTATATAATTTGCCTTACTAATTAATAAATAATAACAGAGTTTAAAGAAAATCGTTAGAGCCGTATCCAAGAAAAAACGATTTTTTTTTCCAAGAGTAAAGTGACCTTCAACGACCTTTCCGGGAGAAGCAAATTAGTACATATTATTTGCCTTAATAATTAATAAGCAAGTAGAATATGTAGAAAGTCGTTAAAGCCGTGTCCGAGAAAATCGATTTTTAATTTTTTTTTTCAAAGAAAAGTGACCTTTATCGATTTTTCCAGGGAAAACGGGGCAGTATCTATTATTTGCCTTACCAACCTTAAAATCAATTTTTAATTTTCTATTTTCATATAAACTATTCTTAATTTGAAGATTAGAGAAAAAAATGAAAAAAGAGCTGGAGATATTTACCAGAAACTACTAAATACCGATTTTGGTCGAAATCGGTCAAACGGTCTTGGAGAAAAGTCGTGTGACAGACAGACAGACAGTCACACAAACACGCACACTCAACTAACCCAAACTAACCCAAACTAACCCACAGAGACGCCAACAAATGTTTTAAAAATTTTATGATTTTCGGACTCTAGTGGTCATAATTCAACGAGATTTGAAAAAAAATTGATACTTTCTCTATAAGTAGCGAGAAGGAAAAATAAAGAAGAAAAGGCCAAAAAAATTTTAATCGAAAGTCCCAAAAAATGGTAAATTATAATATTTTTAATAAGAAGCTTGAAAACTCATTTATGAAAAACAGTAAAACCCCATATTCAGGAACTCAATAAAGAATTTAATAAAAAAAGTCAAATTTTATAAGGTACTCCATTAAAAAAGGATATTTTTAGATTTTTGTCTTTTTTTCTAATATTCAAAGTTATTCTCGTGGGTAACGGAAACTGGGACACTTTGCATAATGACTTACGCCATTATTTTTTTCTTCTTAATTATTTTAAAACAATACATTAAGTGACTTTTATATAAATAGTAGATGTTTTCGCGAGTTTTTCTGAATTCTTTAAAAGTTTGACCCCTTTTAGAACAGGAAACCGTACGCCAATGACTTCCAAAAACTAATGGTCTCGTAATCTTCAACTAGGTAATTTTTCCAGCAAGTTGGGTTAAAATCACTTAAACCGTCCGCGTCCTCTAGTTATCGTGGCAGAAAATAAGCTATTCAATGGGTTTTAAAAGTACAGCAACAGACTTACCTACAATACAGTTTTTCCAATATTCCATGTTTTGTTCCAATTTTGTGCAAGCTTTCTTGGTTTTATTCAAGTACTACTCCAATGATATTCCGTAAATTTGCTTTTGCTCTATCAACATCTGGAATAGGTATGATTACGTTATCACCTTTTTCCACAGGAGGATGAAGACTATCAGAAAGCGATTTCATTTTTTAGCCTGCTTTTTCAAATTTTCATGTGCGTCTTGTCTAGCTAACAAAATTTGACTTTCTCTATTTGGATTGCCTTCTTCAACATCAAAATCCAAAGGTTCATCATTTTCTGAATTAAGTTGGCTAATAACTTGCTGAAGGTCATCTTCTTTTTATAGTTTTTCAATAACTTCTGATGGCAAGCTAGAACTTCTGAGCCCTACTCTGGGTTCAGTTCCAAACATAGCCCGATATGGTGACTGTTTTATACCAGAATGGAGAGCTCTATTTTTCATAAATTGCACAAATGCAAAGCCTTTCGACCATTTTGTTGTGTTGTTGTCTTGCATGCAAGTTGCTAACATATTTTCAATGTCTTGGTTAGCTCGCTCCACCGATCTCTGGCTTTGGCTATGCCTTGGCTTTCCATGAACAAACTTTACTTCAGGCCAGTATGACACTACCTCGTTTATAACTGCATTAACAAACTCTCGGCCATTATCTGAGTGCAAAATATATGGAGCGCCAATAGTCAGAAATATATCTGTTAGTTGAAGGGCAACTTCTTCTGCCCTCTTGCTTTGTAGTGGCCTTAGCAAAACAAATTTTGTTAAATGGTCTTGGTACACCATAATAAACTTAAAACCTTTATCCTGTTGTGACTGCATGTCTATTATCTACCTGGCAGCAGCGGCTATCCATTTCTGAATGCAGCATGGATTTAGAAGCAAAAGTTTCCTCTTGAGCTGCTGCATGGTTTCGGGGGATGGTTGGTGGTTATCCAATGCTCTTTGTAGTTGATCCCATGCGTGCTCGATCACGTTGAGGTCAGGCGAGCGTGGTGGCAGTTGAAGGTGCTGAATATCATGGATGGCCAGCGCTGCCAATACTCAAGCAGCTCGATGGGGACGAGCTTTATCATCAAGAACATGGAAACCGTTACCAATTGCATGCTGGAAAACTGGCAGAGCATTGTTAATTACCTCATCCAGTTATATCTGAGAATTCATGTTCCCAGGTAAAACCATCAGCTGTATCCTGTTATTGTAGCTAATTCCAGCCCAAACGGATATTGTACCACCACGAAAAGGATGTACTTCCTGCAATGATCGACGGTTTCTTGGCGTTAAGGGAAAAGCCCATACTCGCACCCGTACGAAATGTATAGATTTCAATTCTTCTGCCCAATAAACTCGCTCCCTTGGCCAATTTAGTCGACGCCGTCTATCGGCTAGAGTTAATGAAACTCTCCTCAATAAACGCCTAGATCTTAAGCCAATCTCATTGAGGCCCCTTCTCACCGTTGATAATGAAACCTGTAACCTTGTGGCATTTTAGAGTTGCTGTCTAAGTATCCTACAGGTGCTAATAGGGATTCCCTTCGTGCTGATATTATTATGTACCTATCTTCTGCCCTGGTAGTAACTCTAGGTCGTCCAGTCCTAGGCCTTTCCGATACACTTTCGTTTTCAGCATGCCTATTGACTAATCGAGATATGACACTTTGCGAAACATTAAAATAAGCAGCAACTTCTGTTTGATTCTGTCCAGCAGTAATCATTCGAATTGCCGTATTAGATGGAGCAGTACTTAACTTTCTGCTGGGCATAGTGACACTTAGAGAAATTAATTTGCAATTCCATCATGTTGACAAAACGTTTCCCCTTGCTAGGTGAAAGTGGAAAAATGTCACTTTTCAAACGTCGATGTTTCGAAAATAATTGAATTTAGGCATAGAGTATGCTAAATCAGATATGTTTAGAATTTTAAGGAGAATCCAAAAATATACAGGATACACCATAAGAAAAACTTGCCAATGACTTTATACCAACCACGTGAGTTACCCTGTATACTTAAATTAAATTAAATTACACCACACCTTCAATGAAGTGCACTAATGCATTTTTGCCCAATTTGAGTCAATAATATGGCCAATTAGAGTATTAAAATTAGAAAATACAAATTTTTAAAAAATCTACATAAGTTTGTAAAAAATAATAGTTTGATAAAAATTAAAATAACGTTCCGAGATATTGACACTGGCAGTCTAAATCTATCATCATAAAAAATCTGCAGTTATTTCTAAAATAGATACAGAACATCACAAGAATAATACTATTATTCTTGTGCAGAACATCATAAATTCGTTTCTTCGGCTCTCCTTCACTTGTCACCCTGTATCTAATCCGTAATGTCATCATTGACCTGACCTGACATGACAACTTAAAGCTGAAAGTACCGCCTTTAAGTCACTAGTATACATTTCAAACTTATTTAATTTTTATGTGAGAAATCCTCATTTAAACTTTACCTGAAAATCAAGCTATCCTTAACTTTTGAAGAGCAGTTTATTAGCTACAAGTTTCAAGCACTTAAACGCACATAAATAGTTTCGATTTCAGAAAAACGCAAGAAAATTGAGAAAACTAATTACCGTAGCCATTATCGGCAATTTTGCAGAAGCGTCTAGGGCACCTACTAAATTTTCGAAGCGAAGCTAGAATAGATTCATACAAAGTGCTCGACAAAGCCAATGTTTGACGATAAAACCCATGGGCAGTAAGATATTGTAATCAATCGCATAATGGTTATCGTCTAAGACAGAAACCTTGGCAATCGATATTTTGTCCAGATCTCTACACCCTTCTGGAGTAGGCCACTAGGAAGAAGGAAGTGAAAGCAGTCATCTGCAGGTCTCCTAGAATAATATAAACTGTCTGACGATAGTGAAAGTTGAGTAATCAACCATAAAGTGGGAGCGGATTGTGTTAGCAAAAGCTAAAAATATATTGTTATAACATTTTCATAGCCACATCATACCATCTTCAAAACTAGAAAAAATATACATACACAAGCGAAACGCCTTACCATATTCGAAGTTTTTTTGCAATTACACATAGTGTTCAAAAACCATTTTTGAACACGTCTTCAAATCTAACGATTTAATTTTTGTACAATTTAACATTCCACGCCACTGTCCTCGTATTCCAAACAAATTAAAACCTTGGCGATACTACTAACGCCATCTCTTGGCTACAACGTTTATCCACCGCATTAAACAGTCCAAAAAGCTAAAAGCATTGTCTTTCCTGTATAAACAATGCTAAAAGTAAAGCGCCTCGAAAGGCATCTGACCAATCACAGCGCTTTCTATAGAAAAGCCGAGATATTACTAGCGCCATCTGTTGTAACCACGTTTACTCATCTGAAGCCGGCCGCGTATCCATTCGGACATTCGGCCAATCACTGTCTCTTAACGGAGGTAATCAAGTTAGCTCCTAAATTCCCGATCTTTAACAATCGATTTTTATAAAAACTAGTTAACGTATTTCGACCGGATTTGTGTTAAAATTCATAAGGTTAATTTAGACAATCGCTGCTGTAAAGGTTTACACAACTTCTCAGTAATTACATTATTCGCCCTTTCTATTTCCGGAGGATGTATATCATCCCGCCAGAAGGGGCGTTAACAACTTCTTCAAGTTGATCTAGTTTCCACGTTCTAGAAACAAGTAGCATCTCGACTCTCAACCATGTAAGTCGCAAAAAGCGCGCCTCCGTTTCCAGCCGGCATGGTGCTGAGCCGCCATGCCGGGAAGTTTTCACGTTTTGAGACCTCTTAATCTCTCTTGTTCTTTACTCATGTGTCATAGTGATATCCAGGCATAATCATCGTCATATCAAGCCTACAAAAAGGTATTTATCGGCAAACTTACTGCCGTTATTCTCACGCCGTGCAATGGCGTCCCAATTGGTCTCATCCATGGGAGTTCCACAATCTAGCCCTGTCTCGAATCACACTCAATCGAGCCTACTCGGAATCTGAGGTAAGTAATCGAACATGTTTACAATCACATTCTCATAAATCCTGCAAAAAGGTATTTATCGGCATCCAGACTGCCATTATGAAGACCCACTGATCTCTAGTACTAAGCCTACAAAAAGGTATTTTTCGGCATCCTGACTGCCATTATGGAGGCCCACTGATCTCTAGTTCTAAGCCTACAAAAAGGTAATTATCGGCATTCTGACTGCCATTATGGAGACCCACTGATCTCTCTAATTCTCAAAGGCTGTACCATGCACAGTACAGTCCCCAATGGTTTTGCCCATGGGGTTTTTCAACATTATATATCACGAGTATACCACTGGGTTGCTATACTCTTGCCTTATTCTAATATAAGGATTACTCTACACTAGTCTGCATACCTACTCATGCCTTATTCTCATATAAGGATTAAACGGCACTAGTCTGCCAATATACTCAAGTTATCACAAGGCCACATCCCATACGCGGATTTCGGCTTACCTATACTACCTGCATAGCACATTTAATAATAATTCATGCGTGTACCAAGAAGCCGCATTCACAAGGTATTCATGTCATGCCATATGCACTAACTGCACACCAGATTCAAACCACTACATTCCAGTCATTCTTGTTTGCAAGAAATTGAACTACATTGTACATAGAAGCTAGCAATAGGCCTAGCAAGCGTTTTTCAAAGTGACTTTCCCCCAGTGTTGGAAGATAACCCCCTGATCATTGAACGTTTCTCGTCAATGGTGAACAAAGTGTACATATTACCTTTTAGGTGGACTCTAAGGTAATATTAATCCTGTTATTATTGCTTGTAAATTATTGTATTTCATATCAAGGCTAAATCAGCTAACAAAGTTGACAAGAAGCTGTTCCGCAGGAATTCTAACAATCATTTAACTATACATAGCTTCAAGGTTATGTTTTTACCCATATATTAGTATAGCATAACAACTGTTTATGCATTGCTTTGGATTTTAAGAGTTTTATTTATGTCATATTCTTCAAGGCGAAACTTTCCCTCGACTGATATTGTTCATATCGTAGCACTGACTACGTACAAGAATTCACTGTTTATATTTTGTGTATTTATGAGCTTCTAGTTTCTTTCAAGTAAAGTAACTTATTAAAATATTCATATAATGCTAAAGCTTTTTGTTTTATTTACAAAATGACTTTAGAACTAGCCCTATGGTAAATTTTAGTGCCTAAGAGCACATCTCTTTTTGTTTAGAAAATCGACCAAGATCGACTCTGAAACACATAGAACAAGTGACTAGAAGCTTTCTGTACATAAGAAAGTTTTAATCTCGGTGCTATTAATGTTTTAGCGTAGCAGCATCAAATACAAACTAGAGTTATTCCATCCATTTCAATCGAGCTTGGACCTAAAAATTAATTTCCTGGCAGTAATGACCCAGAAAAACCCCAAAGAGCCGCTTCCAACAAATTTAATTGCGGCCCTAATAAAATACGTAATGCTTCCCTTAAGGCAATCTTCGCTTTGTGTGTCAGCTGCGGCTATCTAACCAAACCATTACTAAATAAATTATAAAAAATCCTGCTTTAAAGGAAGAATAGTTGATTGTAGTTCAGTATGCTACTCGACAGATAAAGTTGACTTTGAATCTCTTTTTGTTGTGTCCCGAAGGGATCAATTACCTTTTGCAGTAAATACGGAGAGTGCATTTTATTCTTCTATTTGTCTAGCGAGGTCTTTTAAGTGCTCAATTCCGGTTCGTTCTTATATATTGGAGCAACATTCATGAAGTTTGGATTAGGCCAATGGCTCCTCAATTTTATTTCTTTGTTTTATGGGAGATATATTCCAGATGGCATAATGTTCGCTTAAAAATTAGTCAGAGGTAATATCTTCGTCAGACTGATTCGATGTCTGTGTCGTAAACGAAGCCAGACACGGTATATTGGATAATGGTTTAGCCCAGATATGTCTAGTAGGTCATTTATTTAAAAAGCCCGCCGGAAATGTTGTAGTTTGTACAGGTGGCGCTGCCACATCAAATTCAGTTATGGTCATGCACATCAGTTAAAAATGACCCCAGTTACCATAGGATGCCTAAAATGTGATGTTGATGTACATGTTAAATGCTTTATTGCACACCGTACATAAATATTCATAATTTGTATATATTTCAGATTAAACTAATATTAATCCCTTAAAGTATGTTAGATTCCTAACGTCTTATATGCAGGTCTAGCCCTACAAGGTTTTATGTGCCTCTGATGAATGTATTATATTTTTTTGCCATACATATTTTAAAAACTTATAAATAATTCAATTTGTGTAAAAAAAGTTTTCAGATATAACTGGATTAAGAACAATCCGCATCTACTATATTAAAGCAAATTTCGCAAATAAGCCTAAATATTTATTTCAAACAGGATACCACGAATATGTTTAGATCGTATCATTAACTTAAGAACCAACACTAGTTTTTCGAACTAGCATATTCATAACAGAAACGTTACCTTCAGTAACAGTATCAGTGTCAGAAGAAGTGGCCCCTAGCGGACTCCGTTGTGCCCCAGCCCGCGTTAGAGAACCTCCAGGAAGCCGGTCTTCAAAAAGAAAGTGCGCATCTCCTTCAGACTATTATAGAACACTGAATCTCAATCGATCGACATTACGACAAAGATTCTGAATCTTGACCACGCAAAGGCGTGGTCAAGATTACCGTAAGTAAATGGTAAGGGGTTTCATCCTCCTCCATGCACCATCTACACTCCCTCTCCGCTGCAATTCTCAGAATATGGTGCCGTGTTTGCGTACAGTGCCCTGTGTAGAATACTACTAGGGTCCTGCGCTCCTTCCTAGGTAGGGCCAGTAACTCTCTGGTGAGACTCTTCGCGGGCCCATGCCTCATCTACATCATCCCCGGAGCTGTCCAGCATACTTTTTCCGCCCGACTCTCCGTCCTACATAGAGATCAGACTCTAGGTATCTACATGCTGAACCTTCTCTGGGTAAGGCATCAGCGACCTCGTTTCCCGGTACACCCAAGTATCCCGGTACCCAGACCAGCGTAACCATTTTATTCTTTGCAAGTTCAATCAGTCTGCTCCTACACTCCCTCACCAACAAAAAGCGCGGGCAAACCGACTTCATCGCCATGAGGGGCCTTGCTGTTGGAGCCAAAGAAAGTCCTCCTGCCACTGACATTGAACCTTAACGACTCCCAGACACTCCATATCGATCGTAAACATTTCCGCTTGGAAAACCCCAGTGGGGTGGATAATTCCTGCCCCAGGGCCTCATAAAAAACTTATATATCTTAATTTATACTAGATACAATCTACATAAAGTTACCTACCAGTAGGTTACCGTAATCACCCCCTACAAGGTTCAACCGCGTCAAAACCAATTGAATTAAAGCACATCTTAAATTGCTGAAAACAAAACGTGAAACAGAATCTAACCTATCTATTAAATTCCGAAAACATGAAATCCTTCTAAATAAATCCACGTTAATAAAATAAAAAGAAAACACCATTCCAAAAATTATACTGTTGAGCTGAAATGTGATTTAATAAAAATCAAATCCCTTATATCATTAAGTACTTAGGGATTAGCCAATTTCAGAACGCGTAAAATGGAATGTAATTAAAGTCTCCGTTCAGTTAATTTAAAAGGTGAAAAATACGCCGGAGTGAGATAAAAGGTTCCTTTCTCCCTAAACAGTTTAAAAAATTACAGAGATTTACGTTAAATTAGATTCAGTGAAATCTGCTCTGATTAGAATTTAGTGTAAATATGCTTCTTCTTGCTGAGGGGGGTTTCATCTTTTGGTAGTAAATATTTGCTTTTTACTCCACTTAGTTATGTAGTAAATGGCACTGCTTCATTCAGTTTAATTAAATGAAAAGTTCGCAAAACACTACATTTTTATGGGGTACCTACTGCAAATACTCAAACCAAATATAAATTTACGTTCAATGGTGAAATGGATTACTTCACCAGCAAACTTTCTTGCTAAATTTCATGTAAAAAAGAAACAAAAAAACACAAGCTTAGCGTCAAGCGAATCCAGGATTGCGTTGGAAATATTGCTGGTAATTTTTCCTGCTTTGGCAGCTTCTGTCCTTTACCATGATATTTCTTTGCCAGACTACTCTATCATTTTGTTGTTGGTTTCTGATCGTTCAGATTATCAAAATAAAACTTGAAAGCTCGTCCACATAGAGCGAGAATTACTAAAGAAATTTTGAGAGGGAATGACATTGAGCGAATGCTAGAGCCTCCATTTGAATTTTCGAATATATAGATTAATCTATACAAAGCGAAATCAGTATCTGTTGGGGAAACACCCCAACATGTGTATTAACTTATCGTTTTTCACCGTATAGTTTGGTGATAACACCTTGTATGCTCGTAGCATGATTGAGCCATAATTAAAATTCAATTAAATTTATTTCACTCCAGGTATTTGTGCATTTAAAGCATTGTATTTCAGTTACTCCTTAGTCTGAACATGGATTGTCGGTAGAATAGATTCCTTTATATGCAACAATCGCTGGAAAGCAAGTTGTCACTCTTCGTCAAGGCAAACGTTTTTGATCGTTTTCAATTTAATATATATTTGTCTCCGTCGATGTTATGTAAACAATATAATGTCAAATAAAGAAATAACGTGTTTCGACCTTTTCAAATGCGTCCGCAACCGCGCAGTTTCCCGCTCTTTTCTCCCTGTCCGCGCCGGTAGGAAAAATTAGATTTTAGTGCCTTACAAACACTCAAACGAGAAGCATCGATCCAGTCATCGCTCTGCTTGAGTTTGGCGCCTAAAACATCAGCCTCTGTCGCTGCCCTGTTTGACGCCAAGATGTTTAGTTAGTTTTCTCAAAAATTAAGTTTAATTTGTCGAAAAAGTAATAAGTGCCTTACAAACACTAGGCCGTGAAGCGAAGGTACAGTCATCGCTTTGCTTAAGTTTGGCGCCACGAACATCTACCCAGTCGTAGCTCTGTTTGACGCCAAGATATTTAGTAGTTTTCTCATTTGTTTGCACAGATATTTAGAAAATATCTGCTGTACTCTGCGTTCCCTTTTTTCAACACTGAATTACGGACTCTTTGGACGTTTTAACCCATTTTCTCGAGACAATACAACTGGTAGCGTCTCTCCTGTTGAAGATAGAAGAAAATAAAATGGCGGTTGGAAACTTGTAGTTAGACAAATCTGTTCCTGTCTTCCTGTACTCAAGATTCGAATCAAATGTTCGAGGTCTTATATTCCTGGTGAAATTAAGCTGAGAGAATCGTAGAAGAAGTAAAGTAACAAAGTATTTAGTGTGAACGGAAAGGCAGTCAGTTGAAATTTTGAAATAAAGAAGCTTTGAATAAATTCAGTAAAGAAAGAAGATCATGTTAGATTCAAATATGTAATCAAGAAGTTTTGTTAGATATCAGATATGTACTCATAGTTAACTTCATATACACTATTTAGGTTTATGTGTGAAAGGATGAATGCATGAAAGTAGTTGGAAAACGTTTTATATATCAATTATATTTAATGCACATTAAAATTTTGCATTATTAAAGTACGTAATACCTAGAATACATGTTTCAATTCACACCCCGCCTACCTAGGTAATACAGTCTGCTAATTAAAGTGGTCAATTATAAAGCTAATTACCACCCCCTCCTTTATGGTAATAAATCATTTAAGAATTAATTGTTTATACCGACCAATAATTCTAGTCAAGAGTGTATTATTAATTATACTTTTAAGCCACGGAAATAGTTTTAAACATACTGTTTAATTAAAAGTGGATCGGACACAACCTACAATCTAAATATTGCCTTAAGGGAAGCAGTTGGTATTTTATTAGGGTCAAAATTAAATTTTGTTGAGAGTGGCTCTTCGGGAATGCTCCCTATTATTGGTGATAACAAATTAATTTTTTGGGCCCCCTCTTTACAGAAATACGTGGAATATTTGTATCATTGGCTTCCGATTAATACATTTTTTGAATAAGGAAGAATGAGGTTTCAATTAAGTAATTTTGCTTATATTATGTTTATATTATCTATTAACTATTCAAGTATTTCATGATTAATGCAGATATGTTTCGGTTTTTAGTGCCTTTTCATTTAGGTATCTGTCACATATATGGTTTGAAAGAAGCTTCATTTTGAAAAGCACGTAACATTGGACATAGATAACTATGTGGCAAGCATATCGCGAATCGCACGGTATAGTCATTGTTTTCTAGTGCAACACACGTTCGTAAAGTCAAAAGTAGTAAAAGATAACCTACGGTTTCTCCTCGCCTCTGGTAAAATGGATGAGCCGCATTATACATCATACAAAGTACAATGATCTAGTGATACAACTGGATTCAGTCAATGCAGGAATTCAGTTGGGCCAAGAGGAATATTCGAGTCTTCATCAGCAATTTGAACAGTTGCAATTCAAACCAGACTGTGGAAAAAAACCACATGTAATGGAAGTTCAAATTCAAGAAAGCATATGGTCAGGCTCAGGTGATCGCCACCTATGAACAACAAAGTACCTGACGGATCATATCAATATATCCAATGTGACGATCAATCGGATTCAAAAAAAAAATAGGTCTAAACAACCGATCAATTAATAAAGATAATTTTTCGCTTCTAAACACGACAGTCATTTCAACTGACAATCATACGTTAAACATAGCCGGCAGTAGTGGATTCAATAGTAGCGTTGGTAATAGTAAATTGTAGCCTAATCTAGTACCGGCCAATAACATCCCTGTAGTGCGAAATTCTGCCTAGCTGACAAACCAGTCAAGAAAGAGGCAAGAAATCTTTTCATGCCCTTATGAAAACTAATAAAACCCCTGTAGATGCAACCTTAAATATTAATTCAGGAGGTGAAGATATTTACATCCACTACATCTAATTGCCCCAACCTCCCTAGTTCCTTGGGAAATGCAATTCCATTCCACTCTTTCCACCTTCCTGAGAAAAAAGTTGCACGTTATTCTAACGAGAGGGATATGCCTTGGATTTCACTTTGCCCAATATATTTAAATGATACCGTAAGGAGGAGGTACCTACGCTACTAATGCTTGTGATTTTCCCATAAACCCAGAAACATATTTAGGATTTGACTGCTTGACACAAGATCGGTTCATTGGTGTTCGGTATGGGATGGTTGAACCTACCTACTCGAAGTTAAGCAACGTGCGGCAGGAACAAGAGCTGAATAGGTCATCGCGCAGCACGGGGACACTTATTCGGGAACCCCCTGATGGAGAACCGTGGCGCGGGGGCCACCTAAACGCTGAGCGCGCCGCGGGGCCGATCATTGCGTTAATGGTATAAACGAGTAGGAGTAGGGCAGCTTCCAATGAAGGACAGTAGGCTAAGATAGACTGGAATGCATAATGGTGAAAAAAGCTTGACACAGTGTTAATCAGAGTTGAATCCCAAAAAAAACAAAGCCTTAGGTGTCACACAAGCCGAACAACAAGCAGAATCGAAGGGCTGCAAGGGCGCTGAATCACATCTAAGTTGTGAATGCGGCATAGATAAATCTCAATAGCCTAAATTTGCCAATTATTCACCCCCGCCACAAACTACTCATTCGAACAGCCAAGGCCAAACCATTCAAGCCACTCCCACCTCCCAGTAGAGCACACAAAATAATCAAAGCTGGCCTCAAGCCACAGTAGAGCAGGCATTTCCACAAATTTTAGACATTTAAAATTTCATATTAATTTTGAAAGCCCAAATGAAAAATTTCATTCCAACAATTAAGTCCCCAACATCGACCCCTGCTTTGAAGAAGCTGGGAAGTTGGATATATTTGTATGTAAAAATCACGGACATAGCAACCATATTGGAAGTCCTGTACGAATTCTCTGACCTGACCACCTGAAGGATGGAAAGAAGGCCCCAAAAAAATTTAAGAGTTTGTTTGAATCCCTAAACTTTCTGAAGGATATTAATCTCCTGGGCACCATAAAATGTGTCCAGGACCTCAATATAGCACTAACCGAATCCAGCTTAACCAAAACATCCAAATATTTGAAATACGGCACTCTATACCGCAAACTAAAGCAGATAATTAGGCAGAAAAAAACTCATTGAAATGTAGAGCAGAGCGTTCAGGTCTGGCGAATGTGAAACGGTTAGCCAATTAGGCCACTCATTAAGATTGAGCTGATGAACCTGATGAACCAGAGTTAGGAGAGCAGGAAGTAGCTCCAAAAATAGAACATTACAGTGTAGTTGGTGAGAATGCCAAACTCTTGTCGATCCCATAGGCCGACATGCTCAGCGAACAATTTAGCGAATATTCGGTGGTGATTGACAAGAATATTGGGATCACCAAAATGGCGACTTTCTACAAAACTGTAGATCTGCCGGGACAAAATAGCCAACTCAATTAACTACTTAGTTGTTAAGAAAGCCACGAATTTTGACGCTCTACCAAACAGTCTTCAAACTCAGTTATTTTTCGCCGTGAAAATACCCTTAGATTACCATGATTCGGGAGAAAGAGGAGAGCCTCCAGATAGCTATAGACTGATCAGCCCTCTACCTTATATTTCAGGAGATTTTTTGCTGAGGAAAATGGATATTTTTTCGTCAGAGCAATTTGGGTTCATAGTCAGTCACGGTTCGTCAAAGAACTAGTTTGGGCACGAATGGTCTAAAAGATTTCAACAGAGGACATCACGCAGACGCGATGTTTTCTGTTCGTGCCTGTGATGCGTTTGATCGCGTTTGGCTCAATGAGATACTAATCAAAATCAAAAGATGGAGCTTTCGGCCTAATCGCTTGTTTTGTTGCAAATCGCACCATCGTATCGCCGCCCGCCGTTTGGGCGGATGGGCCGATCTAAGAAGCAAATCCAAAAGGGCGGATATTTCTATCTAAATTGAAAAAATTATTTTGGGTTGTCAGGTAAGACCACCGCTGTTGCGTCGTATGCATACATGCTCCCATGATCAGAAAGACCCGAAAAGTCTAACTACTATTACTAATACTATAATACATATACAGGTATTTTTGGAATTTAATATTTTAGCTTTGTAAAATACTAGTCAATTTCATTGATGTATTCAAAATTTGATTTGTCTGGTCATTTAGTTAGTACTTTAAATGTTTCTTCTAAAAACAAAACCAATCGAGATCAACAGAAGTAATTTTAAAAATACCAAGGAAATTTAAACGTAATCGATCTTAGGCTTTCATATTTATATTAACCAAGTTCCAAACTTAGTGCTCTATGCTATAACGGACAGTAGTTTACATTAGTTCCATAATGAAAACAAGGATAACCCAAAATATAATTAAACATTATTACTATGTTACTATCGAATTCAATAATTTGATTATTGTTTCATTTTCATTTTCTTAGATGGATAATTCATATTTAGTAGCTTTTTATCTAAAATGTTTAAACTTCATCTCCAATCAATATTTGAATTATTTGCCTCTGACTTAGCTACATGGTGTATGATTGGTTTTTAATTCACATAAACAAATTAATTACATATCATGCACCATAGCATGGAATATTGACGGGAGAAAACTGGCATTTCTGACTTCTTCATTGGCTCCAGATCTTCTAAATTAAAATAAAATCACCTGAGTTTACCTAATCTACTTTTGATTAATCTATAATGGAAGTCAGTATGTGGTTTGATTGAACAAAAGTAGAACAGTTCTCAAATCTGATTTAGCTGAATATATTTGTGAATGGCAAAATATTCGAACAGGAAAATGCGAGCTATTCTATAGTTATATCGCATAGTTTCTGTGATCCAATTTTGGTGTATGAATATCTCATATAATATAATATAAGCGCAATGATAACAGAGTCGTCATGCTTTGATAAACACTTCTAAAATTCCATAAATTACGGCCATTTAGATGAAATTAGATGACAATTAAATGAAATTAAGGCTAAGATGATAGCAATAAATCCTGTATTGTTCCAGCTTCCAGATGGTTAACAATGACTCGAAAGCAACTTATTCGGTTAATTTCAAGTTATCAACTATCTTAGTATTTTCAATACCTTGTTTCACGAGCGCATTTTATGTTCTTATTTATTGTGCCAAGGAGTATAAATATATATTTGTATTAAAAGAACGTGGCAAAATCACGCCATAAAATCTGTAACATTAAAATGATGATAGATGGCTGCTTTAATGCGATTGTTAAATCTTTAATTTGGTTATCAGTCAGTAACGTTAACAGGCCGAATCTAATAGATAAGGTAAACTGTATCTTATTTAAGCACAAAAGAGCTACGAATAGCATCAGTATTTCTACAATTTATCTTATTTTAAATAATTTGAAACTGCATCACTATGCAATAATATTTTACCACAGAGCTCTTTGCAACGGGATATTATATATTATACTTTTATTAAATATAACCTCTATGTCCGGCACGAACTCTTAACTCTGACTTTCACACTTATTCCCTTATAGTAAATTACTTGTAGTATTGCTCTCAACGTTGTCTTGCAAGCTTGCTTGCCTGTTTTGAAGCTTCGCTACGCGGCAATTGCCAGCACTCCCCTCTTCCAGCGCTTATACAGAGGCAGAGCTACCCTTCTGCTTGTGTTATTCCAATTTGAGGGACCTATCACGTGGGAACCTCCAGTATGACGTATCCCTAGTGATTCCCCGCTTTTACACAAAAGCCGAGCTATAAACTGCACAGTAAAAAATGGTCCACGGGAAGATCCGGTTCCACCCGGCCTGGATACCATTCACGCCACGGCGTGAATGATTCTGGCTATGAAAAACTGCAAAGGACAGACTACGCTGGCTAGGTCGTCCAATTCTTCCTCAAGAAGCCCAAATGGTCTCTGAACGATTGCCACGCGTCACCCAATATGTTGATTCAATCGAGACCGAAGCAGAAGTGGTCTTGTTCTTCTTTCTTGTTTGATTTCTGGTTCTGCACCTTGCGGATAATGCGCTGCTATCGACCTTAATAAAATGTACTGGCATCTAATGTCAAATGTACTAGATATGATAACAGTGGATTAACAAGCCTGACGTCATACATTGCCCTTGCTAGTTTTTAAAATTCAAAAAATACATTTTGGGACTAGGTGTCATGCTGCGTTTCAGAAGTTAGACAAAACATACAATGTTCCTATTACTTTTAAGTTTAAGATATTTAAATTTACTTTAAACCGGGTGGAAAAAGTTTATTTATTTTTGGGTAGTCGTTCTTGGATTCCCAATCAAATATCTAAAAATCGTATGCCTATAAATTTAATAAATGAAGCGACTATAAAAGCAATTTTAATACTTCTTTAAAATAAATAATAAGATTATCTAAATCGAATGCAAAAAAATCGTTCCCATTCAACTGTTTTTTTTAATAAAAATTGGCAAAGTCAAAATTAAAAAAATAAATAAATAAAGGTATACAATGTAAGTATTCATTTACATAATTTAAAATGACTTTTAATGTGGTTTTCCTATATTTTGAACCATATAATGTAAATTTACAGGGTTCGTTAGTTTATTTCTTAATAAAATAATTTTTAATATTATATCATATTTCACGTTTTCCAAGTAGAAAACAGACCAGCGATGTTGCCTATACCTACAGTGATGGGCTAAAATATGGAACAAACTCATTATCTCGTAAACCACAATTTTTGTTTAAATCGCTCGAACCCGTCGATTTTGTTTTTCGATCGCGCCTATTCTGACATAAAATGTAGATATACAGGGTGTTCCAAATTAGAGTGACAGAAAAATATTATTGCATATTTGGATTTTGCGGAGAATTCTAGACATATTTCATGAATAATGTCCTATACCTATCTCCAACTGTTTTTGAAATATGACAGTTGAAAATCGACCATTTACCAAGTTTGACAGCCTGTGAAATGTAAACGGTTAAAGATAGAGCAAAATGGTTTACACTTTCCTATCTTGGTTTTTATAAGCTATCGTTTGACACTAACTTTATATTTAACCAGAGGTTAAGAAATTCCGGTTAAATTTAACCTCTGGTTAAACCAAAAGTTAGTGTCAAACGATAGCTTATGAAAAACCAAGATAGGAAAGTGCAAACCATTTTGCTCTATCTTTAGTCGTTTAGATTTCACAGGCTGTCAAACTTGGTAAATGGTCGATTTTTGACTGTCAATATTTCAAAAACAGTTGAAGATAGGTATAGGACATTATTCATGAAATATGTCTAGAATTCTCCGCAAAATCCAAATATGCAATAATATAAAGGGGGTTCTATTTAATAAAAAAATATTGTTTCTATCACTCTAATTTGGAACACCCTGTATATGTACATTTTATATCAGAATGTGCGCGATCGTAAAACAAAATCGACGGGTTCACTGTATCTGTTCAGCAATCTATCATTTTACTAAATACTTCGTTCTTAATATATTATGTAAGAGATAATTCTTCAATAATTGATGCTTCATTAATGTTATACTATTATACTTACTCATTCACTCACTTACTCACTCATCATAGCCCAACTCTAATGGCCTGTCGTATCAAATTGAATTTTGGCATACAGGTTGATTTTGAGATGTAGAGGTTCAAAATTCAAACTCCAAGGAGTTGAAAGAAATTTCCAAAAAAAAATCAAGTGAAAACTTTTTTAGGCGCATTTAGTACACTTTTTCTGGGTGGGGAATACAACTAAGCCGTCACGCATAACGTATCACACTCGGTTATGTGGCCGCTCATTGGAGTAAAGTCGAAGTCGAATACTAGGAGAGAAACGCTCTCAAAGGATTTCTGTTTCGAAAATGTCGGGAAAATGGAAAAACATTCTAGGACAACAAATAAAGGTGCTCATTTTTTTTATCCAAAAAGTATATTTTTACAGAGTCTACGCCTGGTTAAACAGCTATCTTAATATTTTTAATAGTTTGTTTCACGAGAGTAATTAATGTTCTTATTTATAATGTCAGGGAGTATAAATATCTAATTTTACTAAAAGTACTTTTTTATGTTCGGCACATACAGAAAAGGAAAATCCTATGCCACTCAATAAGTGGTGCGTGTGCGGAGAAGCTGGGGTACGTTGGCCTTGAAGCACTGTAGGTTGTAGTTTTCGAGAAAGACTTTACTCGGAAGTCCATTTCAGAGCGAGGCAGCCTGCAGACAAAGGAGTCCCGCAACAGGAACGTCCTAGGTAGTCGCAACTGAATCGTAGGTTGATGAGCAGCTTGTGTCTAACGGGTCTTTCTGTTTGATACAACTCTGGGTGGAATCATAAGTGCGAGATCGTTCGACCACTTTCCGTGATGGTATCGATAGCAAAGACATACGTCCGCCACTTTTCTTCGATGTTCAAGGCTATCATGGGCTTTAGTCAAGTCTGGGTTATCCACAAGAAGGACCGCTCTCCTCTGTATGGAGTCCAATCTCGTGAGCAAGCGTTTGGGTGACGAGCTTCACATATAGGAACAGTACTCCAGAGATGGTCTTATCTGGGTCTTATAGAGCAGTAAGAGCTGATGATGTGTATACAACTTTTTCGCTATATAGAGTGCTCCTAGCTTTCGTGCTGCAGCCTTGGAGAATTTGGTGACGTGATTACGCCAAGACATGAAAGTTTATGGGTGAGGCCAGAGTCAGGGTTTGTCCTGGCATTAATAAGTCCTGCGGTGTTTGCTTTTTTGAGAAAACTGCTGCTTGAGTCGTTAAACTGTACATTATTTTCCCCACCCCATTTCACGATGGCGTTCATATCCTCATTGATGGTAGCAATCAGATTTTCTCGCTCGCGTTGAAACGGAGCAGCGGTCATTGGAGTACGCAACATAAATAATGAGGATATAAGAGTGATGTCGTCTGCAAAGCTGTAAATAGAATTAGTTGTCCTGTCTAAGAGAACGATGACACAGAGCAGGAATAGTGTGAGGGACAATATACACCCTTGAGGAACTCCGGCATTGATTTTAAATTGCACCGAGAGGTGCCCATCTATACCAACTCGGATGCTTCGATCCTTTAAGAAATTGGAAAGCGATGCGAGCAGTGCTGGTGGTAATCCGTATGCTGTCAATGTCCTTAACAATTCGTTATGCCACACCCTATTAAATGCTTTGGTTATACCGAGAGCCACTACACGAGATTCGCCGTAGCTCTCCAGGGCTTTGGTCCACAGGTAGGTCACGTAAGTCTGGAGATATCCCGTTGATATGTGCTTGCGGAAGCCATACTGGCGATCGCGTATGATGCCTGCCGATTCAAGATATTTTAAGAGCTGCTGACCTGTTGATTAGTTTCTCCATGACTTTGTACATGATGGGAGCTAAGGCAATTGGACGGTAGTTATTTGGAAACGTTTTTTACCTTTCTTCGGGATTGGTTGCACTCAATCGCATTTTCAGCTAAGAAAGCATGCAGTTCTATATGATAGGGAGAAGAGCCTGCATACTGGAGCTGTTAGTTCAGCAACATATTTCTTAAGCACTATTGCTGGAATGCCATCCAGTCTTGTGGCCTTGTTAGTGTCTAGGCTTTTGAGTATTCGTTTCACTTCGCGTTGGCGAAATAGCAGACCTGGCATTGAGAAATTCACCCTCGTGATAGTTGGGTTAGTTTGGGTTAGTGATCTAAGGTAGAATTTGATGCAAATATTTCGACATGAATGTTCGCTTTTTCTTTGTCTGTTTCCGCTATTGAGCCATCATCTTTGGTCTGTGGTGGGATTAACGTCTTTGAGAAACCCTGGTTGACAGCTTTGGCAGCTGACCAAAAGGATCTTGACCAGTTAGGACAGTTGAGAAGCTTGTTCATCATCTGCTCGTTATATCCCTCCTTGCTCTCGTCAATGGTCCACTTACATTGGTTTCTAGTCGTAATGAATATATTTCGATCTTCGGCTGTCGGATTTTGGCGCCATTTGCGTTAAGCGAAATTTTTAGCATTGATGCTCTTGAGCAGTTTTTCCCTAACCATGGTTTACTGTTTAGGATATGTTTTATAGAAGAAGAGATGAAAGCTTCCATACCAGCTAAGATAATTTGAGTTATCTCATCAGCAGATTCAGGGGTGTTTTGATCCCTAAAGCAGACATCTTTTCAAGGAAAGGAAAGATAAAACTCGCGAAGATCATGCCACTTATCAGATTTGTATTTTGCCTAACCTTTTGGGGTATCTGTGGCTTCTGTATGTTGATAGCAAGTTCACAGGTGGCGGAGATAAGATTGTGGTCTGATAAGCCCAACGGAGGTTGGACAGTTACGGTGTAGAGGTCAGAATTAGTTCTTAAGAATAGATGCAGAAGGCTAGCATTTTATTTCCTGGTTGGTTTGCCAACCAGCTGAGTAAGTCCGTGACTTATTCCAAAAGACTTAGCTTCCCGTCCTTCATCGTTTTTGTTGGAGTGTTTCAACCACACTATAAAATCAGTAACATTAAAATGATGATAATAAGTTTTCAACTGCTTTAGTGCAATTGGCAAATCAATAATCACTCAGTAACTTCAACGTATCGAATTTTGCTTATTAATCAGTGAAATTTAATGAAATTAACAAAGTAAACTAGATCTCATTTAAACACAATAGAAAGAGAACTAAGAATGGTTCCAATATTCCTACTTTAAATACTTTTAAAATAATTCCTATAAGAAACAGACAATTGATGTTGCCTTTGCCTATTATTTTGCAATGTTTATGAATGATAAATACAGAACTCTCTGTAAATTTCATAAGGTTGCGTTATCAATTTATCATCTTTTGATTTAGGAAACTAAATCACGCAAAGTGACTAGCCTCTTTGTTTCCGCATTTAAAGGGTTCTTACACGCCGGTATAAGATAAAAACATGCCAGTTCATCTACGGTGTTTCGAAAATTACCGCTATTTTCTTTAATTAGCGGCGATGAAAGCAAAGTTGTTTAAAGTTAATTAGGTATTTTGCCACCTTCTACTTGAGCAACATAGAGTAGACGGAGAGTTCTTCGAGCCTTAAATCTATTGTACTTAAATATTTTGCATATATTTGATTCTCTTTTTAAGCACTGTACTAAGGTAGCTATTTAAAATAATCCGTGGTATTTGAGAGTAATTAAATTTATCGTAAACATGAGAAACGCGAAGAGAATAACTCATTCTCTCAAAGTCTTAGGAACAAAGTAATTTATTATCTTTATTTAAATGTTCCATTTATACATTCTTGATTTTAAAACATGACCGAAGAATACGTGACATATTCAAAAATTAAGTTCCTTAAGGATTTAGCTATTTTTAATAAAATTATCGTTGACTCTTCTTTTGATGTTAAACAAAAAAATATACTTACGTTTCGTTCGGAAATATAAGCCTTTTTTATCAATTAATAAACACAAAATGGTTTTTAGTCATTGATAATCAAGCAATTGTATACCTATTGTAAGGCTCTTAAACACTACATTTAATACAGTCGAAGTTTTATTGTTTTGCATTAATGTAGATAAATTGGTAGATTAAACCTAATAGCATAAATAGTGAAATTAGTGTCCTAATTTCTCAGAACTACTTGTATAGTTATAAATATTCCCTCAGAAAGTATGTACTTTTCAATTAAGTCATAGTTTTAATTGCACTGCGCAAAGAGCTCTCTGAGCTAATTTATCTAGATCAAATATCACTTCCTTATTAAACAGATTTATATTATTCTAATATGTATTCTTGTCTGGATCAAATCATCAATCAAAATAATGCCCAATGAATTTATATTATTATTAATAATTGTTATTGACCGGGCATTATTGACTGAAAAGACACTTAAGTCTGATGCCAGGAAAAATAGAGAACTACAACCCACCCCCATTCTATGCCACTGTGTGGGCATCATGAGGACACGATCAAACAAATGGACATGTTACACTGAGGGGTCATTATCAAGACAATGGAACATGAATTAGGGACACAAAAGTAGATGACGTGTTTTAGAAACAGGGAGAGCCACAATATATCTTATAGGTTCACTGTGGTAGAAAGGTCGCTTTGGAAAACTCCCAAAAGGTCTAATCTAATCTAGTCTGACTGCAAGACTCTCAGATTCTACAAATTTACAAATCTGATTAACATCATGTACTGCATCAGCAACGAACCTATTAAGACTGACCTAAATGTATTATTTTAATTTAGATTTTAGATGACATAAATGACGGCAAAATAACTATATAAATCCCATCAAATCAACTATCTTGTCTTAAGTGTCTTCGAATATTACTCAATTATTCGGATCCCAAAGAAATAGACTGGAGAAGGTTTAGATATATTCCATAAGTGCCATATTTAAGAATCGCTTCCCGTCCACTCTCCTATGTAAAATCAGTTTTATACATGAACTGTGGCAATGCAACGAATGCAAACGTGTGAATGACGAAACTAAGGACAAACATAATCAAAGAACCAGGAATAAACTTTTGCCATTCCCCAGTGGCTCCAGAAGTTTCTGGCCGGTAGCAAAGGCAGTGAGTAATATCTTTACAAATACGTCTCTCCCACCTTTGACAGACGAACGCGGCATACGTCACGGCCACTACAACTAAGGGTCCGGCCATGCTTGCGACCTGGTCGCGGCGACACGAACGTCGCGACCAGGTCGCTGTGATGTGTTGCATTGATTGTTATGTAGGTGGCCAGGCTTGCGACCAGCGACAGCGACTGATTTTGAAAACGCCATTATAAGCGTTTTTGAGACGCAGCGACAAAAGCGCTCCCCACAATTTCTTATGTAGATGGCCATGTTAGCGCTCAAAACGCGGCGTTCGATATTCGAACAACCACGATGTGATAATTTAGTGGTGAATTATGTATTTTTCGTACTCAGTACCTGGACCGCTATTCTGGTAACTAAATTCGCTTAGCGTTTGGTGCACGCTGAGCGTTTGATGACATCAAAGTCGCAGAGCACGTGACCAAATCAGCAAAATTGGTATTCAGGTGTGTTTTACGCCGAGCGTTTCCAAGGCGCGGGAAGCGCACGGTAAGCGTCATGAAAAGGCCAACCATTTGGCAGCCGTTTTGCCATTTGCCGTTCGTGTTAAGTGTGTGCCATAACTTTCTGTGTGGCATAAAAAAAAATTTGTACATATTTTCTGTTTTAAATTTACAATGGCGGTACCATATATTCG
>MU183923.1:64841-82097 GCA_016904865.1 Pissodes strobi
TTTATTTCCTAAATATTAGATTCCCGCGTAAAATTCTAGGTCTTTTCAAAATAATATCCAAGTTAAACTATTTTGGACATATTCAAATTTCTAAAGTGATAGTAACGTCTTAATTAATGCTTTTACACCAACTTCCAGTTTGATCGGTCATGCCCAAAAAACGGAAAATGCCAACTTCCGATCAAACCCAGGAGTTGATTTCACTGGATATATCAAATTTTCTGATAGACAAAAATGTAATCAGTTTCACTCTAAGTCAAGCCGTTTTGATTCCAAGCCTCAATTTTATTCAATAAGAAAAATACCTAGAATTTTACAAGAAATTCGGATATATATAAAGTAGAACTATTCCCTATAAAAGACATGCTGCAATGTACTCTGATGATTTGGGTTACCATATATTTTTTTAAATATTTTTAAAATATATTGTCGACTTATGTCAAGGGTTTTTGCGATAATTTTCCCTTTAATATATTTCGGAGCTTCTAGACTTTCTTGCCACACTTCCTTTATTTTTTACCTTAGTGTTTTCGGCTCCACGAAATGATCATCGGTGTACCACCAAAACATTCGCGATCATTATTATCTATACGAGGTCTTTTATTATTATTAACCACACGTCCGTGCCTGTTTCAAAACAATCGAATCTGATTGTTAAAACCCACCAAATCTATTAAGATATCACCGTGACCTGATACAATTGAGCTAAAGACTCATCAGGTTACAAAAATGTTAGAAAAACACTTATTGGGACTACAAACGTATCACATATCATGCATGTACACCTTTAACCATAAATATAATCACTGGAAATAACGTGGGATCATACAATAATATTTCCCTTACGTAATTGTCTGGAAATTACAAAGTGCTTAAACTTGTCCTTCCTAATCCGCACAACGACCGAAAAGTTTTAATTCGCTTTGATAATTTTATATATTTACCCAGACAGTTATAATTCTGTTACACGCTTCCTTCAAAATGGGTAACAAGGCTTTCCAGTTTTGCCTGTTTTCCGACGCGCTAAGATAAAAAGTTTTATAATTGGGTTGATTTGATAATAAGCATTATATAAACGGAACTGTCGCGAGATGGAACGAAAAGCGATAGATAATGTGATAAGTTTTAATTGAAAACAACTTTGTAATAAACAAATAAGTTGGTTGTATAAATATTAATGTTACTATATTATCCCACGATATTTTAGTAATTCAGGTTATCCGTTAAATAAATATTTATTGGCTTTACATTTTTTTTTATTATTTCGTAATATAAATTCCAATTCAAGTATACGCATCTATAGCTCTACAAAGAATAAAATCACAACTAGCATCTATGGAGAATGTTACAGACCATATATGACCTTATATGAAACTCTGAGCACACTTATTACAAATTCTATAAAATCCGCAGTAAAAGAATGTCAGACACAAAGCACCCAACGAAACAAAAACCTAGTATAAGTAACAAGCAACTAATAAAAAGGAGAAAAAATCTCTTGCTATATGTTTACAACAAGTGCAGCAGAATTAAGACAGCTTAATAGGGAAATATCCAAAGGAGTGTGTAAAGACATAAGAACATACAACACAAAAGATATCTCCAAAGTAATCGAGCACAAAGGTGAAATCAATACAAAAGTCACTACCCGAAGCTATGATAAATATCTGCAAACTGGAAAAACAGAGCTGCCAAATAACAATAAATAAAACGGAACTCCTCAAAGTTGACGCAGATTTCTAGGCGCCGGCGCCGCAAAGATTTTTCTACATTTAAAGTATTATACCTCAAGTTCTTTGGTTTTCTGTTATTCCTTATTAAATTTTCCGTTATTCCATATAAAGTAATTGTATTTGCTACTGCACTCCCTACTTGGTAGGCCCATCAACGCCCTCGTGAGACTATTCGCGTGACCATGTATCATGAGCCTCCTCTGTCTCATCCCCGGAGCCATCCGCCATACCTCTTCGGCCTGACCCTCGCTTAAGGCCTCCAAAGTCCTTCCGCGAGCACTCTGGCCGATCCCCACACAGGGATCAGGCCTTAAGTATCTACGTGAGGAGCCTTCACTGACTACTGCGTCAGCGGCCTCGTTTTCCCATACACCTAGCTGTCATACTACGGATTGCAGCGAAAGTTAATTTATTTAATTTAATTAAGCATGATATTCGTTTTTAGTTTCCTTAGGGCGTGAGTTGTATCTTTTATTGGCTGAAATTTTTTTTTTTGGCGCCACAATTCCTAAAGACAATGCTAACTGAATATGAATACTTAGATATAAATAAATATAAAGGTAAGAATATCAGAAATTTGCCCTTATAATTCGCCCTCAATCTTGCGATAAATCAAACAAAGGAATTCAAACAACAATATATTAATTTTACAATTAAATTACATCAATGGTATCATGTGAAATGGAGATTATCAATATGATTAAATTACAAATATAATTGATGAAATTATTTGAAATAAAGTTTATGAATAAATTGACTAGTAATGAGAATTAAAATTAATGTAAAAGATTAAAAAAAATTAATGAATGAGGCCATATCACTGGTCTTTACAATAAATGTATCTTCTGATTGGCTAATACTTAGCTTGTCCAACTATTCTGTAACCATGCGGTCGTATTGGGACCTCTACTGCAACCGCTTCTGCCTGTTCCTAAGTTAATGTTAATGGGTGAATCAAGGACTTACAGGTTAACCTAGTATCGGCTTCCTCTACAGGTCTGCTACAGCGACGTGGACGAATACCTACTACTTGCCAAGCACGATATTTTCTTCAGCCAACATTGAATACATGCAAAAAAATTATAACTTAGTCTTAGACCAATGTATATCGCTAATTACTCTTACACATGAGGAAGCAATCAACAATTTGAAAATTTACTGGTTAAAACAGGTATAATCAGAAACTTAAATTACAATTTTAAGTTGAGCAAAAATTATAAATAACTACTGTTACTCAAGATATCCTTTTCATTACTTACAATATGAAATTTAAAAGAAATAATGACTGAAATTTAAATTGAAAAGAAAATTATGGAATTGCGTTCCAATTAGTGACTCTCGGCAAATCTAAATAAAAGATAACTTGAATTTAATGATAAATAGAAAAATAGATGTACAACCTCTCTATAAACAACTCTTATAACTCCAAATAAGTAAATTCAATTTTTATTTTTTTATTTGGCCCTTGGCACATAAACGATAATTGAGCGTAATTACGCCTCAATTAATTAAAGATATAGATAAGATAATCACTATCTCACATCGAGATAGAAATTTAGTTAAAAGATAAAAAAAAAACAGGTAAATTTACACATGTGAGATTAACCTCTCATAAATGCAAATTAATGTCGGTACATCAGTCTTGAGACGAGACAGGGCGAGTGCTAATAATTATATGCTTGATGTAAGAAATAAACTGAAAATTTAATTAAATAAGCCTGGAAAGAAAACATGTTAAAACCAGCAATACTATGAGGGAAAATTCGAAGAAACTCTACTGTAAATTCAATTTGCTACTTTTACAGGAATATATAGAATTTATTCCGAGAACTCCCTAAATAATACTGATCAATTTGAATGGAAATACGTAAAATAATGTGCGTGGCCGCTAAACAATGAATTAGTTACGTTCTCTGTAAATTTGGACTAAACCTCTTTCAAATTACATGAATTTGACTAATGAAAGACGCAACTATTCACCAATAAATCGGTATCTTTACCCAACGGTAACGACAAAAATTAAGATTATTGATGATGTAAGCGAAATAAAAATGTAATATAAGAATGCTAAATTCTTATGTAAGTCGAATAAGACTAAACAAATCATGAACAAATATTAATTATGTATTTAAAATTGAAGGAATTAGTTGAATACACTGCAAGATGAATAAATTATTTCAAGATTAAAAACCAGCACTCACCCGTGTCAGCATAGCCACAAAGATAAAACGACCTGGCTTTCAAAATTCAAGACGTTCCTCAAATTATGCTTTCCGATGTTTTAATTGAATAATTTATATCATGTGATTACCACATTAGGTCACGCAGCGTCAGGCCAAAGAAATACCTAATTTATATTCAATATAGTAATCTCTAGTAAATTAAATTCATAAATTATAGGTATTAAATAGCGTACTGCGCTCCCCAAATACCAACCACACGAGATAAGCCCATTCACGAATAGATGTCACTGTTAAATATAGTAATCTACAGTGGAACAAATCCACAAATTGTAGGTATAAAATAGCGTACTTGTACTTCTAAATAATAACTTACACGAAATATACCCATTCGCGAATAGGTGTCACTGGCGACTCAAATCCCAAACATCGAAAAACATTCGTAATTGAACTGAATTTAGTGGAGCGGAATAAACTTATATTCCGTTACACCGTTACCCAGACCAGCGTAACCTTTTTGCCGTTTGCAAATTCAGCTAGGAACAAGGAGTGCATGCGGACCGACTTCAGGGCTTTGAGTGCTGCCTTGCTGTCGGAGCAAAAGTAAATCCTCCTGCCACCGACATTGAGCCTTAACGACTCCCCAACCCCATCATGATCACGAAAATTTCCGTTTGGAAAACCGTAGTGTGCCCGCGCAATAAGGTGGACAATTCACTCGAAGCTAGACCTAGCACGGCACCTAATCAGCCGAATATATTATTTCACTTTACGCATGACCCTCCGCTCGCTTCGCTCGCTACGGGGGCTCAAAGAACAGGAACTAACCAAAACTAACCCAATGCATGCCCAAAATGAACAAAAAATACTTCTAACACATCTCCATCTAACCACTCAACCACCAGAGCACTTACAGACAATTCATTGCACCGCAAAGACATCGGTAAACTTAAGGCTGATTAGTTACCCTGTTAAATCTAGCTCTAAGTGATAATTCCCGCCCCAGGGCCTCACAGTACCCATTCTGGACCCATCTGTAAACTAGACTAGTCCATCTCAGGATCCCATCTTTCCCTCCATCCAATCCTCCTTCGTAGAGAAGATGAAGTTTAAACCCTCGTGGAAACCAGGAGCCATCACCTCACCTAGCATACCCAGGATGGTTAGGTCCCCAGACAGACGGACAGGTCCCGCATAGACCGCCGCCATGACCATGGCAGGAGCCATTGTCCCTCCGCATCCCTGCATAGCCAGTCTCATTGCCGCTCTACGTCAAGTATAAAAAAGCTTTCCGACAAAAATTTCTTAAAAACATTTGTTGAAAGAAGATTTGAAGTATCGATAACTTTTAGTTAAAATACAAAAGTAATTCAAATACTTCTGAAAAATAGTTTCAAAGGTATGGTAAATACTCAATTACACTGAAGGTATTTCAAATATACTAAAAATTGAATATTATTTACTTTCAACAAATTTAATCCACGCTGGATCAAGAGTTGGCTTTAGACACCAACATACAAAGCGTGCAAAATCAATGGTTCAAATCGGTTCCAAAGAAAGACATAAATGTCTTTGGTTCCAAATATCCCCTTAGATGAATGAAATAAGAGGGGTACTAAGAGACATGAAGAATATCGAGGCAACTGGCAATGACGGCATAGCAGTGGAGTCGGTTCTTATAAACAGAGCAACAGCTCAGTGGGACCGTAGTTATAAGAGCGAAAACATTACCAACTTTCAATAGACTTATAAGCTTACTATTAAAAAAATTAATTATTCATGAGAATCATCACCAAGAGATTGGCAAATATATTCGACCTTTACCAACTTCGTGAGCAAGGTGGCTTTCGATGTGGTTTGGCACCAATGATTATCTACAAATAGATAAAACCCTTATCGGAAAATACCTCTGTATAATCTTTGATGATTACGAAAAGGTGTTCGATACAATAAACCAGTATAAAACGCTGCAGGCTTTTATGAAAGGCCGTATTGATCACAGATAACTCATCATCATCATCTGTTGCTTCACAACCCTGGGTGGGTTTTTGCCGACTCAACCACACGTCTCCTTGCTTCTCTATCAAGCATCCGATCGGGGCCATCTTCGATTTTCATGGCTTTTAGGTCTTTTTTAATATTATCTCTCCACCTGAGCCGGGGCCGGCCTAATGGACGTTTTCCCCCTGGAACCACCTCCCACACCAGTTTTACCATTCTGTCATCTGGCATTCTTTTAACGTGTCCTGCCCACTGTAGTCTCCTGGCCTTTATTTTGTTTATTATGCTGATATCAGTCTGGAGTTCTTTGAGCTCTTGGTTGGTTTTTATTCTATATTATCCTGTATTTTCTCTCTAGTTGGGCCAAATATTTTTCTTAGCACTTTCCTTTCAAAGACCTTAAGTCGTTCTTCGCTTGCAACCGTTAGAGTCCAGGTCTCACATCCATACATTACGACAGGCCTTATAATTGCTTTGTATATGTTCAGCTTAGTTTTCCTGTTAAGTATTCTAGATTTGATTAGGTTTTGAAGAGCAAAAAGGCATCTGTTTGCAGCCTGTATCCTGTTATTTATCACTTCTGTGATGTCATTGTCTTCACTAATACTTGTACGCAGATGTTTAAATTGTCTTGTCCGCTCAAAGTCTCCGATAGAGAAGTTTTGGCCTACTCTATCTCGGTTCCGATTATTTCTACTGAGATACATATACTTGGTCCTCGTTTATTTTGAGGCTTATCCTTTCTGCTTCCTTTTCGAACTTTATGAAGAAGTCTTTGAGGTTGATCCTGCTATTGCCAATCACATCGGTATCGACTGCAAAAGTCAGGAGCAGTTTGGGTCCCTCTTGATGAAAGATAGCAGTTGGCTCTCGATTTTGGAGTTCCTAATTACATATTCCAATGCTATGTCAAAGAGTTGAGGTGAGAGGGCGTCACCTTGTTTGGGACCATTATTGATACTGAAGGAGTCGGAGAGACTCTGTCCCACTCTTACTTTACATTGCGTATCCTCCATACATACTTTTGTCAGCGATATAAGTTTTTTTGGGAATCCAAGTTCTTGCATTGCTTGCCACAACTTTGATCTACATACTCTGTCGAATGCCTGTTTGACGTCAATAAATATTTGGTAGAGTTCTCTATCGAATTCCCAGCATTTCTCCATTATTTGTCTAATGGTAAAAATCTGGTCTACGGTGGACCTATTTGATCTAAAACCACATATCTTCGGTATATGGTCGCATTCTCTCCAGCAGGATATTGGAGAGTAACTTATAGCATGTATTCAGAAGAGTTATTCCACGATAGTTTGTGCATTTTTTTGTCTCCTTTTTTATGTATGGGGACGATTACCCCTTCCTTCCACCCATCCGGTAGGGCCTCTGTCCTCCAGATGATTTGTATAAGCTTATGTATGGCCTTGTGGAGTGTTTCTCCGCCAGATTTTATGCATTCGGCAGGTATGCCGTCGCTGCCTGAAGCTTTGTTATTTTTCAATTTCTTTATTGCCTTCACTGCTTCTTCGTACGACGGTGGCTGTATTTCTATTTCTGCCGTTGGTATGTTGGTGGCGTATTTGTATTTTCCTCATCATTGAGCAGTTCACAGAAGTATTTCTTCCAGGTATTTAGAATCTCCTTTTCGTTGGTTATGAGTTCTCCATTATTTTTTGTGAGAAAATTTTCTTCTCTGGGTTGGTATCCTGCTTTCTGTTTTGGATTTCGCTAAAAAACTCTTTTGTTCTGTTATTCTGTCTATTTTCTCCCATTTCCCTTATTATTGAGAGCTGGTATTCCCTCTTTTTCCGTTTCACAATTCTGCGTGCTGCTGCTCTTTGATGTCTATATTTTTCTATATTAGGTGCTGTTGGATGTTGTAACATTTTTTTCCGTGCTTCAAGTGTCCTATTGCAGTCATCATCGAACCACTTCCTTCGCTGGTTTTTCTTTTTGCCAAGTACCTGTTTGGATACGGTGGCTATTGCTTCTTCAATATTAGCCCATAATTAATCTATGCTACTTTCGTCCTGAGGCTCCTTTATTTGCTCCTTTATTTGTTCTTGGTACCTTTCTTGTGTCTCTTCTGTTTTTAGTTTTCCCGTATCCCAAATTGTTCTGGTCTCCTTCTTAGGCGTTGGGCAAGTGGAGAATCTTATTCTAATCTTTGCCCTTACTAGGAAGTGGTCCGTATCTGCGTCTGCTCCTCTGAGGCTTCTGACGTCCAAGCAGTTACTACCATGTCGTCCATCTATTAAGACGTGGTCGATTTGGTTTCTTGTGAATCCGTCATTTGAAATCCAGGTCTCTTTGTATATTTTTTTATGTTCGAATATGGTTGATTTTATTAGGAGGTTGTGGGACGTAGCCAGGTCGACGAGTCTGGTTCCATTGTCTTTGCTAGTGTCATGGAGGCTATGCTTGCCTATAGTTGTTTGACAGGCTTCTTCTTTGCCGACTTTGGCATTAAAGTCGCCCAAAATAATTAGCAGATCATATTTGGGTATACTCAGTATAAGATTTTCTAGTTCGTCATAGAAGGTATCCTTTATTTGCTCGTGTTTCTCTTCTGTCGGGGCATGGGTTGAAGCCACCGAGTAGTTATACCACTTTCCTTTCAGTCTCATATAACATAGACGTTCGCTTATTGGTTTAAACTCCATGATTCTTTTTGCTATGGGTTCCCTGACTATAAAACCTGTCCCAAATTGGTGTCGTCCCTGGTCATTTCCGCTATATTATAATACCGAATTTCCCACTATTTGAGTTCCATTCCCTGGCCACCTGATTTCTTGAACGGCTGTTATGTCCATATTTTGGTTTTCCAGTTCTTTAATGGCCTGTGAAGAGGCTCCACGTCTATAGAGGCTAAATAAGTTCCATATTCCAAAATTCATTGTCCTTTTTCGTCGCGTGTTTCGTCTTAAGAGATCCGTCCGTGTCCGAGGCGTGTGTTTCGTTGTCGTAACTATGGTTTTTTTTTTCAAGAAGGGATAGTTAGTCCCTCGCTTAACCCTCCTTTTTTATCCGCGCTTGGGACCGGCAACAGTACTACTGGGCTACTTAATCCACCCACCAGCACTGCAGGCAGAGTTATAGACAGATAACTGAATGTCATCAAATACGTATACCAAAGAGCAGAAGCATATATATTTCAGGCTGCAAGACGACTCCTAGGATTTCTGCATCGTATGAGATATAGGCCAGGCAGATGCCATTTCACTAAAATTATTCACTACCCTTCTAGAACACATATTAATATTGGTGACATGTTAATTAACATAGATGGCGAGGACGTGAACCGTCTAAGATTTACCGACGATATCTTAATTATGACAGATAGTATGGACGAGCAAAATAAATGCATTGGAGGCTTAAAGTGGCATCAAACTATGATACCAACCACAATACAAACAAAACCCATTATATGACAAATCTTGTTAGGCACGAAATCTTTACAGTTTGAGACACCATAACCCGTAAAATTTCAAGAAGAGTACGCCTTACTTGGGCTGCTGCGGAAAGCTGCATAAGTCAGCATTACATTAAGACTTAAAAGCAAAGTATACGTTTTGCCTGTGTTCACATATGAGGCAGACACACTTACCCCCACAAAGAATACTATAAATAAAGTATGTATGGTGGAGGAGTCCATGTTAGGCATTTCTCTAAGAGATAGAATCACAACTAATAGAATAAGGGAAAGTATTGAAGTGATATAGGCGGTTTCCCACACAACAACCTTAAAGTGGAACTGGGCCGGCCATGTAGCGCTATTTGCGGATATCCGCTGGACAAAGGACTGAAGACAAGGCAGAGATGCTTACCAAAGTAGAGGTCGCTAACCAATCAGAAGGACCGATGACATTAAATGGATGAAGACCAGCTGGATAGAGGTAGCATGGGATAGACATTATTATTGCTATGCTGTTACTTGAAGAGTTTGAACGCATGGAGGAAACATATCCCAAATAGAAGTTTCTGATTACATTATTTTACTCATTATTTGGTAGCATAAAAAGGTTCGGTGGAACATCGTCTTCTTCAGGGTCTGATAAATTATTTACCACAACATATTAGTGAGCATCTTTTCGAAAAAATACTCAACAACTAACTATTATAATTTGGATAGGGCTCAAAATGTAGTGAATCCACTTAAACTTTAAAAAGTTTCTACAATCATTGGAAACCACTTACTAACAACGTCTATGCCTTAAATAAGAAATTTTTCATTTATTGGAAATTCTAGTTCTAATAATAAAATCGGCGAAGTTCTGAGAATATTTCTAGACTTGGCTAAAGCATTTGAAATTGCCCACCATATCCAAGAATTTTATTCGTTATGCATTGTGTAACTAAATGCACATCTTTATTTTGTAATATTCTTGATTGAGGTATCTTCCGAAATATATTCATTTGCCAAGTGAATTAGATTTTCAACTAGTTCCTAAACTTCTAAAGATCTTGTATAATTTCTGAAAACTACTCATGTTTCAAGTTTAAGCTCTCTAGTTTATGAGGACAAACGCCCCCCGTTTTAATTAGAATAAATGCATTTTCAAGCAATAGTGCTTGCCTTATGGTCCCCAAGACTAGCCCAGCTGCCACATTGATTTTGATCTACATACACAGTCATTGCGTTTGCCCATAATGTAGAGGATGCTTTTTTGGATCAGGATGCTTTTTTGGATCAAATCCATCTGAATGCATTATACGCATGCCCTTCTTATTCTCCGGGGCATTCGAGTGTCACGGAATTCAGAAAAGACTGATCCTGTTATGCCCGGCGAATGCCCAATACTGAGATACGAGTGCAAAATTAACCCTGTCAGGTTCAAGAATCGACAGACCAGCTCTGCTGTCCGAGTAGATGTAGATATCTTTTTCTCTGAAAGTTCTTAACAGGTTTTCATACCCGCGCTTAAGGATCACATACATCTCGGCCTGGAAACGACTGAATAATTCCCAAGGGTGAAAGCGAGACCCATCCCAATGGTTTCATCATACACACCCGCTTCAGAACCATTATCCGCTCTGAGCTTTTCATGTCCTATACGATTCCATTGATCGGACGTGGACTGACATCCACTCCTTAACTACGCATCCATATCGGGTACGTGAACCCTAAGACGCCTATATTGTCCGAGATCATTAAGAGTTCAGAAAATGCATAAGCCGCTCTCCTCCAGACTTTGATGTGTCCTCTCGAGCTATTAATGTTCCTTAGGTCACCGAGACTCTCCAATCTGTATTCAGATCTCAAGACCTCATAATCATGCCCCTAGCAGGAGCGGCAACCCAGTCAGTCAGTCTGAGCCTTAGACATGGTCGTTTTTGCACCGAAACAGTTAAAGCCACATATTAAGCTCTGTGTTGCTGCCTCTGTTAACTTCAGCCTTCGAGGGAGCGTAGTAATAAATCTGTACAACAAGGGAGTCTTTTAAAAAAATTTGCCCACTTAAGGAAAGTCAACTGTCACCTTTACACCACCAGGAATTTTAATCCCTCAACTATTAATTAACAACTCTCATTTTTCAACCACTTAAGTTCTTCTGTTTTAAAGATTTTTATATTTTTTAAACATGATCAGGAATTTAGATCTGTCTTTCGACTATTATTTTTACTCAGCCAGGCCAACATCATCCAGGATTAACTATCTCAACATTCACTTGTATTTTTTTTTACATGAATTAGATCATTATAAACGTTATTATTTTCAACACTCATCATCAATTGTCATTGCAGTTCATCACGACAGCAACGGACATAACCATAACACCTAAAAAGCCAGGTCCCATATCAGCAAAGCTGACACTACATCTTTCGTTTGCGGTATACTAAACAAGATTCAGTTTTCCAACTCATTTGCAATTACTTATAAAGCATTTACAAGTTGTGCCTCACTTAATGTATAGGTTGCAAAGTTTACTGATCATACCTAGTAAACTTTATAAGTTGATACCTAGATGATAATTTATGAAGTTTCGCCGCAAGATTATATGCATCCCTGTAGGGCGACACTTTTTTATCCAAAGTTTTAAAATTTGCCTTAAGCCTCTTTCTTTCTAGCAAGAAATACCAGCTTTCCCTTGATAAATTAACTTCATATTATTAATGTGCTCATAAAAAAACTTTTGGTGTAAAATTTAGATAAAGTAGCTTAAAAAGTTCTATGATATACGGAATTGTAAACCGGCATTTTTAGGATTAATTTTTATCGTAAGGCAGAATAAAACTTATATGTTCCATTTAAATATACAAACTATATGTGTAGAACTACAGTGTCATGCAGACAAAACATCTTCCAAAAAGTGGAACTACTCAAAATCTCGAGGAGTTAAGGAGACCGATGGAATTGCAGTGAGGGATCTTGATCCAGTTCTGAAAGAATGGAAAAACAGTGCAGGTCCAGCATCCATATTTTGATTCCGAACCATATCTAGAGATAGCCAACTGAAGATTCAAGCTCTGTAGTGGTAACGTCATTGTTACAGCTGGCCTATTATCAGAATGTGTTTGCTTCTGATATATGATCGGGTAACTGAAGAGATTCCATTTTATTGCCATTGTGCAAAAAACTGTGGAGGGAAAACTGTAACCTTTACAAATAGTTTTGCAGTTCACTCACTGATGACATCACGATCATTGGTGCCAATGATGATCAATCTAGCCGGTTTCTGGCTACTACTACCAGGGTCAGTGAAGTCTGCAGCATTAATAGTTGAATGGGACAGGATATGGATTAGCGTCAGACATTTCCTCCAAAAAGGCCTACAAGTAAAAGTGGCTGAACCTTTATTAGGGAGTGCAGCGATATTATTGGTGGCTCATAGCTGATCCAGTCAATCAATCAAACTTCTGCCTGATATACTGAGTCAACCAGAGCAAGGCTAATTCACTATACCGGCTAATCATTGATGATTTCTGAATTGAATCCTTCTCACCTTCTACATCATATGTTCGTTTAATAATCCTTATTACTTGAAGCCGTATTATTATTCCTGGTTTAAAGTAAATATTTTCCAGCGCGAAATATAATTATTTATACCAAGATGCCTAACATAACACGACAGCTAGAATCGTGTACATATCTACCCCTAAACCGTAGCTTCCCTAAAAGTAGTTGTTCATAAAGTACAAATCCTGAGAGTATACGTATTCCTAACTTTTCGGACCGTTTTCAATTAGCTGCTGCTTCCATATTTCTGCCTAATAAATATTTTCCTCATAAATACCTAATCGTACACGCTTCGAAAAGCAAATATTCAAAACCGTATTAATTTATCCTTATAGTAAGCTTCCCTACATTTTTAAATTAGTTGCAATTAAACCTTGTAACCAGCCTTAAGCGTTGGGTGTCAAATATGTAACCTTATTTGTTAGTTGGTCATTAGGCGTGGGTCGATATCTTGGCAGTTAGGGCAGGGCGCCACTATTTTTTTTACAATAAATTTATCAAAATAGAGTAATAAAATTTATAAAAATACTCTGTATAGCACTATCATAAGGTTAGGAAATTAATGATATTTATTAAGAAACGATACGGTACTAACTCACCAAAATAAACGTCGGGATTCGAAATAACTATTTATTAAAATAGGAAAAACTTACACAAATCCTTCAGGACAATAATTATACTTTATCTCCAAATTAAACTAGTAAGAAGATTGTCTTATAAGGTATTTTACCTATACTAACAGAATAGTAAATCAAACAAAATAAGATACCAAGTTCTAATCTAGGTCTTATAACGATAACACTTAATCAATGAAGTAACTAATGATGTAAATGTTCTAAAAAACGACATGAGCTCAGTTCGATTAAGGTTTTAAACCAAAAACTTGCAATTGCGAATTGCAGCTAAATAAACTCATGCACTGCTAGGAGGTGAATAGCTGATTATAGTAAAAACTTATGGTTCAAGTCGTTAGGTATGATACGCAAGTAAATCAGATAATCACGTAGGTATTACCGAGGTGATTCCTCTCCACTGAAGCTCGCATGGAAGCTAGCGGAAAGTCTTCTGCCCCACGGAAGATCCCTAATTAAATTATAAAGGATTTCACTTTTCAAGATAGACACACTAACATGTAACAAAGCTTTTTTCCTAGGAAGGGTAACCACACTTGCCATCAAATATCGGTATTAACCGATATGGCCGATAATTCCGGAAACTAAATTGGGCAGTATATTATCCGAATAATTCCATTTTGAAAGCAGATGGTAATTAGACCGGATGGTCAAAAATAACCACGATAATTTTAGCCACAAAATTGGCCTTTTGCCTCTGTCTGACGCGTGGAGCGCCCAAACGAGAAGGCCTAAGATTCTCTTGAAAAAGAATATATACCGCATCTGTCAAGTGGCGCACTAAACGACTAAACGGATGTATCTTCGAGCAGGTTTGAACACCAGGAGTATGGTCGCGAGAAGTAAGGTAGCAAGAGTATCGATAAAACCAATCGACTAGTAAAAGGAGAAAATCGCAGTTCTGTATTTTGTAACATTTGCAACGTTACAACCTTTGTTAGCTTATTTTGTTGTTATTATGTATGGAAACTGTACTATTTGGACCGAAGATATTTACTTTAAGGCCACACGATACTGGTACCATTATCGCATTTGATATGAAAAGTGTTAAGGTTGTACTTTTGGAAGATGTACTTTATCCCTTCAAGATAGATATTCATTATATTAAAGGCTTTACATCTAAATTAACATGACGTGACAAAGTCAAGCGGTCATATCTGAAAACATAAAATAAATTCACCTCTTTTTATGCTATGTCTGATTCACAAAAATTGCGAGAAGGAAGTTGTGTTACCGCACCAAAATCCTCAAGTAGTCGTTAAAGGGAGCCTGAAGCACCAAACGCAAATTGATATTTTTATTTTTTATTGTTTTTCTATTCTCAATATTTCCCTATACAATATGTAGTTATCCCTTTAGTAATTACCAAATCTCAAACACATAAATTAAGCATATAGTTTCCCTATGCATAATTCGAGAGTTGATATTGGCAACAATGGAATATTTTTGCAACCCAAAAAATAATTTAGCACTATGATACTGAATACCTATCACATATCTAGAATTATTCGTAATTAAAAAAGGCTATAACATAATCAAAAAAAGGGGAAACTATGGAAACATTCGCAAATTAAAGAGAAATGTTCTCGAATTCTGGGATTTGCACCAGCGGCACCAGGGAAATTCGGTAAGTAAATTAAATTTTGCGGTCTACGTATTTTCAAATCTCCTACATTACTGAAACCTGGGTTATAACGAATAGCTTGTAATTTTCATTGAATTAACTTCGGCCAAATAATTATTCAAAAGAGGAGCTTACCTCAGAAAATCTCAAACTGGGAAATGTATGCAAAGTATAAAATTTCTTCACCCATTAAACGTATTTTAGTAATTGTTTCGGAAAATACCTTAATATTCAAGAGAACAAATATGCCAAAAGTTTCGTTTTCCAAGAACAAACTATTGTTTACATAAAATGTTGTGTATTAAGCGACTTCGTAAATTAAAATATTTGTTACCAAGATTTATGTGGCCAAAATTACTTAATTCATACTTGAAAGGTAAATAGCGTGATATAAGAGAAACGCGATTAATATTTGAACGGCAAAGTTACCAGTAAAAGTACCTCTTATTAAAAGCTGCCATCTATTTTTTTTTTGTTCAGTTAAATTGTTTGTAACAAAAGCTTTTCAAAGTTTATTATTAGTAAAATTTTCAAACTAAAGTAGAATTTTACAATTATGAGCCAAGGATTTTTATTGCCCATTTCCAATCTTTTATGGTTAATAAAAATTTCAAGCTAAAGCATGCAACTATTTTAGCCCTAAATGTTCAATAAAGTTCTTCTAATTTTTAATAGTTAATGACATTTTAAAGTTAAGAAAGAGTTCTTAGCAATGAAATTTTCAATAAAATATTTCTAAAGTTTTACTATCAATGAAAATTTCAAACTAAAATAGAGTTTTATAATTCTAAGCCAAGGATTTTTATTAATGCCTCTTTAAATTTCAGTACATAATGAAATGTTCAAGCTAAAATAAAAATTTGATTAATAATCTTGATACAGAGTTTCCAACAAAGTTATACTTGATATTTTAGTCGCCAACAAAATTTTCGACCCTTTAATAAGTTTAGCTTGGTATTTTCAAATTTTCTCAGTTTTAGCTTAGATAAAATCTTACTATTCATAGCAAAAGATTTACATTACATTTCTTTCAAAAATATGAATTGAAGTAATGTTACCATATTTAGCTAAGGATTTTCATTGAAGCTATTTTAAATTTTAGTACTTTTCAAGCCAAAATATACTTTTAATATTTTTGGCCCAGAATTTTCAGCAAAACTACTTAATTTTAGTCATTAATACAATTTACAATCCAGACTAGAATACTAATATTATTAGCTAAGTATTTTCATCAATGCTTCCTCAAGTTATTACAGGTATTGAAATTTTTAAGCTAAGCTAACTATTCAAAGCCAAAGATTTTAATTAAAATTTATTTTTGTCTAAGGATTTTCATTTAAGATTGACAAATCTTGATCGTTAATAAAATGGTTAGCCCAAGAAAAAATTTTACTATTCCTTATAAAGATTTAGCAAAATTCTAATTTCAATTAATTTTTTCCCCTGAACATGCCATAATTTTTAGCTTGGTATTTTTATTAAAATTTTCGGGCTGCTTTTCCAATTGCAGTATATTCTCATAAAGCTGTGTATTCACTTTTGTATAATCTTAAATCATGTGAAACATGCAGTTTTTATATTTTGAGCTCATCCTTTTCCACTGTCCTGTAATACAAGTATTATGACCAGAAAAAAATATTTGTATCAAGAGCTTTTCAAAGTTTTATTCTTAACGAAATTTTCTGACTAAAATTGAATTTTACGTTTCTTAGCCAAAGATTTGTGCAAGTATTTTCAAACTTTTATTTTTAATAAAAATTTCGAACTAAAAGAGAATTTTACTCTTCTTAGTAAAGGGTTTTCATTAAAACATTTTTAAAATGTAGTACATAATAAAATTTTTAAGCTAAAATAAAATCTTAATAAGCCTTGCACGGAATTTTCAAGTTTTACTAATTTTAGTCGTTAATAAAATCTTGAAACCCAATTAGAATTTTAATACTTTTAACTAGGTACTTTCATTAAAATGTGCTATTCATATCAAAGAATTTTCTTTAAAAGATTTTATTAAGTTTTATTGTTATGAAAATTTCAATCTAAAATGGAATTTAACCATTCTTAACCAAGATTTTTCAATAAAGCTTTTTTCAACTTAAATGCATTTTTCAAGCTAGGATAAAATTTTAAGAAT
>MU183923.1:82107-95332 GCA_016904865.1 Pissodes strobi
TTAATAATGTTGCATCGTATTTTCAAAAAAGCTTCACTTAATTTCAGCCGTTAACAAAATTATTAAAATTTTAATGTTTTAGCTAGGCATTTTTATTAAGCTTTCTCAATTTTTTATGAGTAATGAAATTTTCAAGTTACGATAAAATTTGCTATTCATAATCAAAGAATTTTCATTACACAATTTCTAAAGACTTATTGTTATGAAAATGTCAAACTAAAATAGAATTACACTATTCTTAAGACTTTTCAATAATGCTTTTTTAACTTTTGAAAATAATTCAATTTCTAAGCTAAGGTAAACTTTTCAGAATATTGACAATGAATTTTCAAAAAAAAATCACTTTAATTTCAGGGGTTAAGAAAATTATAGAATTTGAATATGTTAGCTAGGTATTTTCATTGAAGCTTACTTAAATTTTTAGGCAATGAAAATTTCAAGTTAAGTACAAATTTGCTATTTATAGCCCAAGGGTTCATTGAAATATTTCTAAACTCCTATTCTGGAAATTTAGAACTAAAATAGAGTTTTACTATTCTAGTGAAGCTTTTTCATTAAAGCATATTTAAACTGTGGCAAATATTAAAAATTTTAAGCTAAGATAAGATTTGAATATTATTGGCACTAAATTTTTAACAAAGTCTTACTTATATTCAATCTTAATGACATTATTAGAATTTCAATGTTAGCTAGGTATTTTCGTTAAGGCATTCTCAATTTTTTTTTCGGTAATGAAATTTTCGAGTTACGGTAAAATTTGCTATTCATAATCAAAGAATTCTTATTAAAACATTTCTAAAGTTTTATTGTTATGAAAATTTCAAACTAAACTTGAATTTTACTATTCTTAACCAAGGCTTTTCAATAACGCTTTTTTTAACTTTGGAAAATAATGCATTTTTCAAGCTAGTATAAAATTTTAATAATATTGTAAACGAGTTTTCAAAATAAGCTTCACTAAATTTCAGTCGTTAACAAAATTATTAAAATTTTAGTGAATTAGCTAGGTATTTTTATTAAGCTTTCTCAATTTTTTAAAGCCGTTAGTGAAATTATTAGAATTTAATGTTAGCTAGATAATTTCATTAAGGTTTTCTGAAATTTTTATAGGTAGGTAATGAAAATTTCAGGTTAAGATCAAATTTGCTATTCATAGCCAAAGAATTTTCATTAAAACATTTCTAGAGTCCTATTGTCCTGAAAATGTCAAACCAAAATATAGTTTTATTATTCTAGTCAATAATTTTCATTAAAGCTCTTTTAAATTTTAGTTGATAATACATTTTTTCAAGCTAAGTAAGATTTTAATAATCTTGACCCTAAATTTTCAGCAAAGCCTTAATTAATTTCATTGCTTAATGACATTTTCAAACCAAATTAGAACTTTAGTGTTTTTAGTTAGATATTTTCATTAGAGCTTGTTCAGATTTTTATAAGTACTAATAAATTCAAGCTGAGATAAAATTTGCTAAAAAATGTTCATTAATTCATTTTTAAAATTACAATCGTTAATGAAATGTTCAGCTTAAAATACAATTTTACAATTTTTGACTAGGAACTATGATTTAAGCTGTAGCAAAACTTTATTTGCAATGAAATTTTCAAGCCAAACATGTCAATATTCCGTTAAAGCGTTTACAAATTGACTGCTATTTCGACTGCAGTATATATTTAATATATTCTTATTTTCGCCGTGCAATATACTGAAAAATCAAAGTCAAGCTTTTGCGTAAGTCAAGCTTTTGATCAAAGTTTAAAGCGAATATAGTCAATTTGGGAGACGCACCTTATAAAATTGAAATTTCTTGCCAACTCAAGTCAAATAAATTAATTTTATTTGACTATAAGTACAAACCAAAACTTTTTTCAGGTTTGGTTTTCTATCTGGTAACCAAACTTGAAACAATTTAAAACGTGGGTATCACTAGATGTTTTTAAAAAAGAAGCTTGACTTCACTCCCTAAAAGGAAATCACATTTTTAGCATGGAAAATCCAATACTCCCAAAGAATCCTTTCAGAATTTGGGCATTTTATTCATACAAACTTCGCGAAGTAATTCTAAATACCTCATATCAAGTTTCGAGTGCTGCTCATTAAAACTGAGGCTTGATGCTTTGAAAGCCAAGAAGAAATTATTTATATATCAAAGAAAGAAAGCTAAAGATGCGTAGAACATAGTATTTGGTCGACCCGAAAGTTAATGTATCGAAACAGCCTAAAACTTTTAGAAAAGTTTTAAAAATGTATATAGCGTTATTGGCTAATATCAAATTAGGCTTCTAACTGCAGAGACTGTCGTATATGCATAAGGTGCTTTCAAAAAGTAAAACTTTTACTATTTTCCGAGTAGAAAATGAAAATATTTGCCATTTTCATTTTACAGTCGGAAAAATTATTTCTATTTTCCACCCGCCATAGACGTTATTACTCACTCAAATAATTGACTAAAGTTAGTTCTCCAATTATATGTTTTGTAACGAACTTTCAAACTAAATAACTAATTTAGATGCATTCTCATTCTCATTCCAATTTTATTTCAAACTTTCAGCTTAATTGAACGTCGCTTTTGCTGACAACATAAACGCGCCGCGTATCCCTCAAGGGTTGTATATCATAGAAAAGTAAAACTCAAAACCTGTTTTCCATTTTCAACCACTAACTGTAGTATGAAATAGTAAAACTGTCTGGATAGATATTTAATCCCTTACTAAAAGGGATTCAAGTTTCTCGTTTATTTAACGAATTGCGATCGAGCTTACCAATTTGCAAATAGGTTGATTAGGGTTGAAATATTGCACCCAAATGTAACTTTATTAATGAGATTTTGCGTAATATTAAAATACATAAGAGAATATATTGGAAGGTTATGTAGTAAACACGTAATTCATTATAAGCCGGGGTATTCTATTTTCGCAAAGAATTTTATTCGAAGTTACGTCTTAACGAACGACAAATTCGTTGAGAAAAAGAATTTTATGGGTGCTAAGCGTTGCACATTTTATTTCAAGTAGACTTTCAGAAATAGCTCTTTGTTAAAACTGTCTCTGATGATTTGAGAGTTAAGAAACTTACCATAAAAGGACTTTAGGTATGGATTCTGCTTCGAACCCTTTTTGAGAGCTCTGAGCATAATTAAAACCATTTATACTGTAGTTACTGACGCAAGCAAGAACGAAAAAGAAGTGAGCTCAGTTCGATTCTAGTTTTAACCTAGGTAAGATAAATTGATTGAAAAATACTGTTCCACATAGATTCAGAAACATAGCTTGGGTTAGTTTGGGTAGTAACCCTCAGAAAAAATGAGGCTTCAAGTCACCCGAGCGAGGTGCGTCTGTCATGTATATTGCCTTTAAGATATGTAAAAGAGTGGACACATATGATAATAAAATCTGCAATAATCTAAATAAATGATGAATAATTGACTGAATGACTACAGATATGCCTGGAGATACATAGAACATATTTTTTCCGACGAAAACGTGATACTTTTATAGGGCTATTAACTTTTAGAAAAGCTTTACAAGATTGCTTAACAGGCGGTCGATATGCCAGGCTTATACAGCAGGTTCGATAATAATTAAAGGTGTGATTCTATGTCTTGTCAGTTAGGTGAAGGCGCCACTAAATTTTTAACTAGGAATATATCAATGGTTTTTACGCCTTGAAATAGGGCAGTAAAATTTAGAAACATATCCTAGAGAATAATATTATAAAAATTAAAGATCGCAGTTGTTTACAACGGAAAAGTACGTTTGACACTAATTTACTAAAATATAAAGACTATCCCCAGAGGCTACCGTAAAGAGTATGTGCCGGGATGAAACGATGAGTGTGAGAGGGAATATCGGAACTTGAGAGCGGAGATAGGGAGATAGCCGACAACTTATTCCACAACTTGAATGCGGCTCAACGCGAGAAATGGACAAACCGAGTATCCAGCCTCGATTTCAATAGGTCTAGCAGAAAAGCCTGGTCGCTTTTGAGAAAACTTGGTGAAGGTCACAAAACGACGAACAACGCCAAGCACCCACCAGCAACTAAGATAGCAACACACATCCTGTTCACAGCTAGATCATTAAGGAGCAAAGCCCATGCTACCCAAATCAAACGAGAACTTACGGAACTAAAAACCAGATGCAAAGGACCGACCGAATTTACCCGCCCAGTTACCACTGCTGAGATAACGGAAGCTCTGAAAAACGTAAATGCCGGGAAGGCCACAGGACCAGTTGGAATCCACCCAGAATTTCTTCTCAACTGTGGAAAATATATCAAGAAATGGCTAGCCATGTTTCTCACGGACATAATGGAAAAGAGAAAAATCCCACATGCAATGGAAAGTCCAAAAATCATTGCCATACCAAAGCCAGGAAAATCGAGTGACCAACCAAAACGCTAGCGTCCCATCGCTTTAATTACCGTAATATGCAAACTCCTCGAAAGGGTCAATTTTAATAGAATAGGGAGCACAATACTTGAACAAGTCCCTATTGAACGGACTGTGGTCATCTACCACAGAGAAGCTGCACAGACCAGGTGCTGACACTCTCAACATAAATAGAAGCAGGATTTCAGAGAAAATTGAAAACGTTGGCCGCTTTCATAGACCTGTCTGCAGCCTATGACACCGTGTGGAGACACGGCTCCTGTTCATACACATAATATCACGCTCAAAGACCATTCGACTGAACGATGGACTGCCGCAGGGATCAGTGCTTGCCCCACTGCTTTTTAACTTATATATCCGAAATGCCTGATACGAAATCCAGAAAATTCGGATATGCAAATGATTGGGTTATAGCTACAAGGCACCAAACGTTTTAGGAAACTGAAGCCACCCTAACATCCGACCTAAGTACACTGGGTGCTTACTTCCGCAAGTGGAGACTGAAATCCAACCCCACAAATACAGAAATGTCCTCCTTCCACCAGTGCAACAAACACGCTGATAAGGATCTACAGGTTTGCTTCGAAGACAACCTTCTCCACCACAACCCGTGCTCAAAATACCTCGGAATTACCCTCGACAGAACGCTATCTTACAAAAAAGCACCTAGAAATCACTGCTGCTAAACTGCGAACAAGAAATAACATCCTACACAAGCTCTGTGGAACTTCATGAGGATCCTCTGCCGACACCTTACGCACCTCGGCAATAGGACTAGTCTACTCAGCTTCAGAATATGGCTCTCTGGTCTGGCTCAACAGCGCACACACGCACAAAGTTAACGTACAGCTAAACGTAACAATGAGGACCATTAGCAGCATTCTAAAATCTATTGCAACCTCATGGCTACCTGTCCTGAGCCACATATCACCGTCTGACCTCTGAGCAAATTTGCACTCGTTCGAGAATTCAATAGAATGCAAGACACACACCGTGGCCTAGCCGACCTAGACAAAAGAAGACTGCGTTCCAGGAGACCCACTATGAGAGCTACTGGGGACTTGCGGGCATCCTATTTCAACCCTACAGACCTCTGGGAATGGAGAGAAGCCTGTTCAGCTCAATGCCAGAATCTACCATGCATAAATCAAAAGCCACCTGCTTATGAACAGCCCCGCAAACTATGGTCATCTATCAACAGAATACGCACCGGACACGGAGGGTGCGCAGACTCGCTCCACAAATGAGACAAAATACCATCTGCAAGATGTGACTGCGGAGCGGCCAGACAAACTGTTCACCACATCAGCACCGAATGCAAGAACAGGACCTACAGAGGTGACTTCAATGATTGCCTGATGGCGACCAACGAAGCGATTGATTACATCTGCCAACTAGATGTTAGCCTATGAATTTACTCTGTATTTCTTGTATACATGTGTTACTATGCCATACGATAAATATAAATATACTAAAATAAACATCGGGCTCCAAATTAAATTATTTATTTAAATATTAGAAACTTTCACAAACACAATTAATTCTATCTTAAATTAATTTGAAGTTATGATATTGTCCATAAACTAATGAGAAGATTCTCTTATACATTATCAGATTATTAGATCAAAGCAAAATAAGATACTAAGTTTTTAATCTATGTCCTATAACGTTAATATTGCCCACATCCTATCTTGGAATAATTTCAACCAAACATTGAATTCTTAAAAGATTGTCTAAATGCAGTCAATCATGAAACACTAGAAATAGGAAGTATTTAACTCAACTAACTTTATACAAAATCAATAAGATAACCGGTGAAGTAAACAGTTATAAACGAATTGATTATTAAACAAATATATTATTTATTTATTTTTTATTATTATAAGAGTTTACATATCGACCTAATAATAATTTTTTTCATTCTAATACAATTCAATCTAGGTAAGCAAGTCAATATAATAAACACCTAATACATTTTTTAGCATATTAACTTGGCTCCACAATTGATTTTGAAAATCTGTGTGTGCAAACCAATAAACACATTTATAGAATTCTTATTAATATAAACATTTCCTTAAAGCTATTTAATATAATTCACAATGAATCAAACTCATTACCAGTCATTCACCCAATTGAAGTACTCTACAAGCTCTGAAGATTTAAGTTATTATCCAAAATCCATTGGTTTATATGTTTTTTACAACTACATATGGCTTCAATCTAAAAGTTAAGGGCAACCTGTTGTAAAGTTTGGGACCCAAAAAATATATATGTCTTAATAAAATCGCTAATTTCACCTGTGGTAAGATTACATTTCGATTGTCACATTCCTAGTGCCAAAATCATGCTGAATATTTCTCCAAAAATGGGGAGACTTAAGCATATACCTTATAATTGACCTTAAATATAACTGTTCTAAAGTAAGGAATTGAGATTCACAGAAAATAAGATTGCTGGGGTATAATCTTGGTTTATAATAATTTATTTTAACAATATATTTCTGTGCCACACACAAAGGGATCAGAGCACTTTTACATGCACTTCCCTACACAACCAAACCATAACTCAAGATATTCAGATATTAGATTAATGATATACTTCAATGGTTTCAAGAGTACTCTATGATTGGATTTTATTATTTCAGATGTAATTACGTCTTTACCACTTTTTACATTATTTTTAAGATTTTTTATTTGAATTATAAGTTCCTCATCCGATATAGGCATAAAGACAAATAGGAGAAATAGGATTTTTATTTAATACGTTAGCTTTTATCTTATCTGCCAAATGTTCCCCTACCCCAACAAAATACTGATTAAATTCATTAGCAATGTCAAGAGAATCTGCTAAAAAAATGTTATTTTTGTTTAGCATAGTACCAATTTCATTATTTTTATAATAATAATAATAATAATAAACGTCTTTTATTAGCATATGCATACAAATACACAAATACTTAAAAGTAATACACAAATACTTAAAAGTAAAATATATTATAATGCACACACCCAGATTACAGTTGGCGAAGTTTAGCCATAGGCCATTCCTCCACCCAACCAACTGCAAACCCTATGTGGCCATGTAGTAAAAAATAACAAAAATAAATACCATTTCCCATAGAAATCCTTAAAACCTCAAAAAAAAAAAAAATATATATATAACGTAACAAATTTATAGTATTATACAATACTGATCTCATTTAGTAAAACATTTTTATAGGCAAGCTTAAATTTCTGTAATGAACAGTGTTTAAGATAAGGTGAAAGCGAGTTATAAAGTTTAATACAGTTATATGAAAAGCCCTTTTGAAATAATGAAGTTCTATGCCTAGGAATTGAAAAATAATTAAAGTCTCTTAAATTTAAGTTATGTACATTCGATCGTAGCTCTAATTTTTGGTATAGGTACTTAGGTTTCTTACAGTCTAAAAGCTTTCTAAAGAAAATCATAGAATACAATTTGTATATATTATTGCACCTTAACCATCCCATACTCTTGATGCTGTTAGATACATGATCATATTTTCTTAAGTTAAATATAAATCTACAGCATGTATTTTGAACATATTGAATTCTTTGTTTGGTAACAACATCTAAAAATGGATAGTACACAATTAAACAATAATTATATATAGACATAACAAGGCTACTGCACAACTTTTTTCTCATTTTAAAATTTAAAATGTACCTATTGGCATACAAAGTCTTCATTTTTATGTAACTTCTTTGTAACAAGCTTTGAACATGTTTATTAAATTTCAACTTTATATCCAAATATAGTCCTAAATTTTTTGCATGATCAGAAAAAGTCAAAGTTTCACTATCTATAACCAGTTTAAGTCTATTTGTAAGTATATTACGTTGATTTTCAGAACAAAAAAGAAGCACCTCAGTTTTTTTAGGATTGATTTTTAAATTATGTTGCTTAGAATATTGCAAAATTGCCTGTAAATCATTATTTAACAAAACTGACGCCTCTTCTGGGTTAGAGGGATTAAATTTAAACAAAACTTGAGTGTTTGTACTACCGAAAAAATATCCGAGGTATATAAAACAAAAAGCAGAGGGCCAAGAATTGAACCTTGCGGTACACCCGACACAACTGCCCTCGAGTGAGAGAAACTGTTCTCCACTCTAACAACCTGTGACCTGTTGGACAAATAGGATCTAAAAAAACGTGTTGAGGTGTTATCAAAGCCGTAGTAGGATAGCTTAGAGCAAAGAAGGTTGTGATCAATCACATCGAAGGCCTTTGAATAGTCGAGTAATACCAATATTGCTGCCAACTTTTCATCAAGACACTTTACAATATTATCTGTAATATTAAGCAATGCAGAAGTTGTGCTGTGTCCCTTTATGAACCCTGATTGATGAATAGGAATTATGCTATTTTGGTTAAGATATTCAGATATTTGGGTACGAACTACCCTTTCCAATACTTTGGATAAAATAGGTAACAAACTGACTGGACGCAAATCGCCAATATTTACAGGATTTTTAATTTTAGGAATTGGACAGATAATGGAATTTTTCCAGTGTTCTGGAAAATAGCCGGTTTCTAAGCAACTATTAATTATGTTAGTGACATGATTTATAATGGTTGGCAAACATAATTTTAACATAAAGAGTGTCAAATCATCGTTTCCAGCTGCGTTAGAGTGAATGCCTTGAAAACACCTATAAATATCCGCTTGATCCACTAATTTAAAAGAAAATGATAAATTATTATTAAACTTGTTGTTATTAAAAAATCTTATTTTTTCATCACAGTTGTTTGTTTTTTTTTTTTAAAACACTGCAGTAATAATCGTTTATGGCATTTACATCAGAAAAACTTGAAGAAAGGTCATTATTTTCTTTTTTAGAAGTGTATACATTAAAATCCTGCAGTGTTTTCCAAACTTTGCGCTGATTTTCTAGATTTGAAACATAGGTCAGATATGCAGCTTTTTCTCTACGAATGGCCGTTTTAACAGTATTTCTAAGAATTTTATATTGCTGTATGCTTTCGGTAGTATTTTCATGTCTAACCCTAACCCTTGCCTTATCTCTTTCATTAATTAAACATTTAATCGCAGTAGTCAACCAAGGAGCATGAGGTTTATTTACCTTTACAGTTTTAACAGGGGCATGAATGGCAAAAAGATGTTTTAAATTTTCAGTTAAAAAGCTAATCTTATCCTCTATATTATAAAAATAAAATATGTTGTCCCATGGGATACTTGATAGGTCATGTAAGAAATTATATTCATTAAAGTTTTTAAAGTCTCTAAATGTGACAAATTTAGTAACTCGTGTAGTCAATGGAAGGTCTATTTTACCGAATGTCATCATATGGTCGCTGATTATACTAGCATCTATAATGCCGCTGTCAACCACATTTTCTTTTGGATATATAAAAATTGGATCCAAAAGAGTTGCTGATTGGTCAGTTACCCTTGTTGGCTCATCTATCACTTGAGAAAAGCCATATCCATCAAATAACTCGCTCACAGGATTCAGAATGTTTAACATGTTAATATTTAGATCGCCTAGGGCCACAATGCAATTATCTACTGCCAACATTTCAGGTAGCAAAACATCCAACACATTCACAGACTCTGGAACATTATGTCCTGTTCGATACATTACCCCTACAGCCACAGTAGTCTTACTACATAGCTTGACTCGGACCCAAAGATATTCAAAACCTCTCACCACTGGCGGAGAATTTACAAAAGTAATAGGACGAGATTGATATTTGGACTTTACATAGATGCCTATCCCGCCTCCTCTTCCGAAGCCCCGATCCTTCCTGTGAAAAATATAACCAGGAATGGATATATCATCAGAGGATGCCTGGTCGTTTAGCCACGTCTCTGTGACCCCAATAATGTCAAAGTCATTCGATTGCACCAAGTGTACAAATTCATTAAAATTTGTAAAAATTGATCTCAAATTTAAATGGGCCAATTGGAAAAAAATCCTATTTGACTTAATAATTATTATTAAAACTACCTATGTATTTATAAATATAAAAGTTGTTTGATTTAGTGCTCACTTATATAGAATAATCGACTCTTTTATTAAACTCCTGAATGATGGTAGCTCGACAAGGGCAATCTCGGTCTAATGAAGAGTGATTAGCATCAATTAATTGATTTTTGTTCCTATTGTTTTTATTTACACAATTTACACACTTGGTTACTTGTGATTGACAGTCTTTATAAGAATGAGACCCACTACATTTTGAGCAGACTACTGACCTGGCTTTACAGTCCTTAGCATAGTGGTTGTATCCCATACATTTAAAGCACTGCAGGATACTAATGTGGTTAAAAACATAAGCTCTTGACCAGCCAATATTTGCCCTCCTTCGAGATAATAAGACATTATGGCTTTTTGCATCACATTCAATAATCAAATCTACATTATTATACTTATTTAACGATTTCTTCAAAATTTTCATATGAAAATGCTCATCCTCTGACAGGCCATTGGTCCTAATAATATCCTTAACTATCGCCTCCTCATCATCTTCCATGCTTATATCCGAGCTATTTATGTTTATAATTCTAAGTTTGGGTTTTTTCTTGACTGGAACCTCAACAACATAGTCCCTACCGATCTGCTTCTCAATTTGGCTTTTCAGAGATGCTATATGCTTACTGTTTTCACTCCCTATAACCACCGCCCCTTTTGATGCTTGTCGGAACTTTGATATTTGTAACCCAGCTGGATTAATTTTTTCTTTTATATCATCCTTTGTATTCTTGCTATCCTGTTCTTTTTTTGGCTTCACAATAATTATGGACTCATTTTTTAGGGCACCAGCATAAGAATGAGGGGGAATTTTATTACTTTCTCCGGATACCAATAGTGGAAAGCCATTGTTTTTGAGCCCATTATATTTTTCAGTTATATCAGCCAAATTTTCCTTTGTCTTGCTATATTCTTCTTGAATAAGCAAGTTTTGGTCCTGTAGTTGCTTCAAAACCAATTTAAACAACATATTTTCCATTTCAATTGGATTAAGTTTGTTTACATCCTCACCTCTGTAGGTTATGTTTTTTAAACAACAGATTACCCGTGTTTTATCAATGATTAGGCCTTTTTTTCTTTGAAAACAGCTAGGATGGAACACAGAGCCACAACTAACACATACTTGAACACTTGATAACTTTTTTTTCGCACAACATTTGTAAGAATACTCCAGAGGTTCAGAATCAACGTCGTTATCGGCCGCCATTTTTGGCGTAACTTCTCCTATCACTTTCCACGTTTTTTTAATATCCCTTAAATTTCTAACAATCTTTGTTTTAAAATACTCATATTTACATTTTTTTTACTATATTCGTAAGCTCTTTTCTATATTCTTTATATGTATTCAGAGTGACTAGGCAACTCGGCTTAATCACGCATTGTTTTTTTAAATAAACCCTTCTAATTGAATTTACAACACCGCTTCTAATCCAAGGTTTGAGTCTAACTTTTTTGTTTACAATTTTCTTTTCTTCTGTACATATCCTAATATAATTTTTTATTTTGCTAACAAATTCATTTGTACAAGTTTCTACTAGTAACATCATCCCAATCTGTCTTTGAGATCATATTTTTAAATTTATCAATATTTAGAATTTGAATTGATTCATTTTGTTTTTTATTTTGTATATTGTTAATGTAATCTAGACCTATGTTTAAGAATATGGGATAATGATCCGTCAGATCGTCAAATAAAACCACTGGAATAATTTTATCATAAATTAGAGTATTTATTGCACTTGATGCAAATATGATCTATGCAAGTAGCCGAGCTGCCTTGAACCCTGGTTGGTTTATTAATTAAGCTCACTAGACCAAAACTATGCATCATGGTTAAGTAATGATTTACAGTAAGTGAATTTCGATCCATGCATTATGTTGACATTTATGTCACCGGCAAACACAAAGAGTTTCTGTTGTTTGACATTACATTGGTTTAAAATATCATGAAAATCATTCAAAAACTCCTCTATGTTCAATGCATGAGATCTGTAGAACCCAACTATATCAGCTGTAGTATTATTTTTACAAATGGATACCTTTAGACATTTGACATTATTTACCTGAATTAGAACAAAATTTTGAAAACTTCCTCTTTTACATACACCATACATCCATCCCATGAGTTGAGTTTACTTTCATTCCAAAACATTCGGTACCCATTTATACTAAAATCCGAAATATCGTAAATGGTATGAGTTTCTGACATAATGATCACATCGAACACATTAGAGTTCTCCAAAAAAGCCATAAAATTATCAAAATTAGTACAGATTCCTCTTATATTTACCCGAATCAAAGTTATATTGCCAGACATATGGTCAAGACCAATAACCTCTGCTAGACTATTACATTCCACAGTTTTACATTCCTTATAAGTATCTAAGAGATCATTCATCACAGCGAATGTTATAACAAAATATCATTATTTACAACCTTGATTAATTACATAATAGATTACTCAATATCACATTCATTACTAATCAATATAGGACGGTCCTGATCAGTTTTTTTTGCAAAAATATTTCCATCAATGCAATATACCAGTTTATATATATTCGCCTTGCGAGCTTCCCTGGCCTTCTTGAAAAGTAATCTTCTTTGTTCCGTCAAATCATCATTCAGGTATATTTTACCATTTTTTACCTTTAAAGCTACATTTTTGCAGTGTTAATCCCTTCATTTCTTTAATCTTCTTCATTATTCCACGTTTTTTGTCATAACTTCCTAATTTCACCATTTTCTGATTTTCCCATTCTAAAGGCTTCTCCCAGATCACTCGTATTTAGTGGTATTTCCATTTCTCTGCAAATACAA
>MU183923.1:105332-121692 GCA_016904865.1 Pissodes strobi
CCCCCTCCTACCTGGATGTTGCTGTTACGAAGGGAATCGCTGACGTCCCGCCGCTTCAGGCGATAAATGACTTGAATTCTGATCACCTCCCAATCGTGATTTGCCTTGAACCAAGGCGGCCAGAGACCTGCGAAATGAAAATTTCATACAGGAATCTCGATTGGAGGGAGTTCAGGCGCAGGTTGAACGAAGCAACGGTGGTTCCCGACCAAATAGACAGCATCCAGGAACTAGAGGCTCAAGTCCAATCATTTACCCTAAACATCCAGCGTATCCGTGATACACTCGTTCACTCTGTCAGGAAAGAGCGCCCTGCAGACTCCCTCCCAGATCATATTCTTATGCAAATAAGGACTAGAAACGCCATTAGGCGCCGATGGCAAAGGTATCATGCCAGAATCGACTATTTACATATGAATGAGCTAACTAATAACATCAAAATCCAAGTCAGCGGGTACAGGACTGATAAATGGATGCAGTATGTAAATTCCTTAAACGCTCAGGACGGCTCCCTTTGGAGCCTGGCCAGGAAAGTCAGAGGAGCCTCTGCGCCCATGCCGGCTATCCGCCAAAACGGCAACGATATTATGAGTGACGAGGGCAAAGCAGAGGCCTTCGCTGATTTCCTGGAGGGGCTCCATAGGGAGTCGCCCGATACCATCCCTGCGCACACTAGCATTACTGATATAGCATCTAAATTGAAAACGCGAAAATACCCTATCCCGCCGCCGGTGATGAGCAAACTGCTTGTCACCCCGGGGGAGATTAGGTCTATATTAAACCGCCTGCCCCGAAATAAAGCTCCTGGGAATGATACCTTGCCATACTTAACTCTTCGGAATCTTCCGAAGAAATCCGTCATACATTTCATGCACATTGTAAACGCCATCATTCGCCTACAGCATTTCCCATCCTCTTGGAAACATGCCGAGATCATGATGATCCATAAGCCAGGCAAAGATCCGAGGCAAACCGGCTCTTACAGACCGATTTCCCTGCTCCCCACCATGGCGAAGGTGGCGGAGAAACTACTCTTGTCCAGAATAAGCGGCGCAGCCGATGGACTCGGTGTACTGCCCATGGCGCAATTCGGCTTCAGGGCTAGGCATAGCACTACCATGCCTGCAGCGAAGATTGCACACGACACCGTGCAGGGCTTTAACCGAGGTCAAAGCACTGCGCTGCTTCTCCTGGACATAGAGAGGGCGTTCGACAGGGTGTGGCATGACGGACTATTGTACAAGATGCATGTGAAGCTTGGCTTCCCGCTGTATCTGACAGCATTGGTCCAGTCATACCTTGCCGGGCGTACTCTCCCTGTACACATAAACAGGGCAAGTTCGTCTGTGAGGCCGCTAAAAGCCGGCGTCCCGCAGGGCACTGTTTTGTCCCCACAGCTATTCAACTACTATATAGCAGACATCCCCTCCTCCCCTAACACTTCCTTAGTGCTCTACGCCGATGACACGGCAATTTACTCGCAATCCAAAATCGCGCAGACAGCAAAAATTAAACTCCTAGATCACCTCGACATCCTTCTCCCATATTATGCGAGATGGAAAATAAACTTGAACGTCCCAAAGACAGAACTAACAATACTAACCAAAAAGAGAACTAACTTGGACATTACGCCACTCACGATACATGACATTACAGTAGACGTAAAAGACAAAGTAAAGTACTTGGGAATAGTGTTTGACAAGCGACTGATCTTTACCGGACATATGACCGAGATCCGCAGAAAGAACGCTATTGCCCAAAAAAGTTTAAATATGCTCATCAGACCAAGATCTTTTCTGAGCCCGGCAAATAAAGTAAACATTTACAGAACTATTGTCAGGCCGACTTTAATGTATGGAGCCCCTGTATGGTCTTCTGTGGCGAGTACACACAAAAAGGCACTGCAGGTTATGCAGAACCGGTACCTAAGAGCGGCCTTCTCGGCGAGCCGATATACTAGAGTCATGGACTTGCATTCATGGTCGAATCTTGACACGGTCGAGGAGTATATCGACAAGGTTTCCTGCAAGTTCTATGACTCTGGTATACGCGGTTCGCCACTAACGGCAAACATAGCCAATGTGCGCTACGACCCGCAGAATAAACCTAAGCATGGGCCCATACACAGGGCAACGTCTCTGTTTTACCAGAACCCAAGGCCGCCTGAACAATAATAAACGCACATAGCGAGTATAAGATCAGAACAAAAGACAGGACACAGACATACTGACTGGCTGTCCTGCGCGCTCCGCTGGAAAGCGATCTTGGCGAAGCTCGCTTAATATTTGCTCCTTGATTGAATGGGCAATGCCCAATACGCAATTTTCAGCTACACATCCCTCACAATAGGGCATCTTGATGCCCCTTACGTGAAAGCCAAAGAAACGTGAAAGAGGTTTTTTCAAATTGTGTTTTTCCTCTGTTCTAACCGTCACACATTTAGCACTCAAAACAAGCCTGCATTACATCAGCCTTTCGGTAATACACATTGAACCAGGCTTAAAGGGTAGGTAACCCGGGGAAGCAAATTGCAGTGGTATAAACGGCACATAGATAGGTTTATAGGTAGGTTAGCTAGCCCTAGGCGTGTCAGCGATGCGCCCCTACAAATCACGTCTGACTAGATGTGAAAGGCGGCGCTAGCTGCGTGTAAACGCGACTTATAATTACCTTAGGAAGCCACCAAAACTGTAACTTTATGAAATAAATGATGTTGTTGTTGTTGTTATCTATCTCAACAGGGCACATAGATAGGGTAACAATACTCGGCTCAGAAATTATGTAGAGTCCTCGCTGACATTTGTCTCGGGCAATTGTCTCGTTCACAGGAATGACCAAAATATTGTTCCCATTTAGGCATTGAATGGTACTTTTTTGGTAGTTAACATTGATTAACGCACACATATTGTTTGACGTTCTTAACAGCTCGAAGAGGCAACGTTCGCCTTTCGATAGGGCGCCGGGCGGTTTGCTTGAAGATAAAAAGGTCTTCTAGTCGTGGACGTTCTTCTTCCGTAGTCCAGTAATTTTATTTTGTGAGTAGGACGTAAGAATTAGATAGGAGAATGGTTTGCTGTGCAACATATATTGGGTAGAGTTTGTATAGGATATAGTGATTGGGAAAGCAATTGGTGTGTGCATTGAAACCCAAATTAAGTTGTGTTTAATAAAAAAAAGCGTGTGCACTATGTGCGCGTATCTGAAGTGAAACTCCCTAAACTTAAACGCCCTAGCCTTATACATATCGTAACGGATTTGGTAAAAAAGTAGTTTTTTTTAAATATACTCTTCAAATAACAAAAACGAAGGTCAAAATGAAAAAAAATATTCTTCGTAAAAGTTTCGCTTATGTCTTCACATGGTAATAGAGGAAATCCCATATTTTATGCTTGTAAACTAACAAAGACATCACAATAAAATTCGGTTTGAAACGTATATTGTGTTTATATTTTCTTTTAATGTTAAATGTTGATGGTTAGAATTTAGTATTGAGTTGTGCATTTTATTTACATGGGCAAATGTTGCATTTTCAATATTATTTATTACATAATTTAAGGTATTTAATTGCAACATTATATTGTGCAAAATTAAAGACATATACAAGGCATTAGGTAGATCTAACTGGTTCTTTTCAAGTAAATAAAATTTTTCTACTATAAATATTTAATTAGTATTTATTTTTCTAAATTTTTAGTATATTCCTGGGTAACAGTGGATGGAATTGATTGTTCTTTGTAAAAATTTCTATTTAAGAATTTTTTGTTAGCATCTCGAAATAATTATTATAACGGGTCTCATCGTCTGGATCTAGAGCGCCAAAGAGCCATTTGTTGACTTCGCCTACTACATTAAGTAGTCCTCTTTTTGATCGATTGGGTTTGTGAAAAATTTTGGCATTTCTTAAAATTGTCTACAGAAATTCATAAGTTTGATTAAATTTCTGGGAAGTAAGAATTGAAAAGCTTTCATTTTGTTTTGAATTGAAAATAGTTTAAGGATTAAAATATACGTTACGTTAAATAAGGCAGTGTCGATTTCTGTAAGATATATGTGAAAATTGGATGTGTGTTTGAGTAGCAGATATATAGGTTTTCCCTATGGACGTTAGTAATATGGGGTTTCTAATGCGTTTTACTTCTAAGTTCGTAGCGATGGGTAGGCGAAGCAGGAATGGGATAATTTGTCTCATCCCACTGTTACATAACAATTTAGCACGAATATGTAACAGATAGAAGTCAAATAAAGTCAGTGATTCCACCCTTAATCTGGCATGATTTTCGAACGACCAGTGCTTCGTCGAGCTGTTAAAGGAATAAACTGAAACAAGCTCGTTATATACGTAATTTCAGGCACTAGATCGTATGGTATTCTACATCGCTATCAAGAAAACTTTTAATTATATAGCAGTGCACTTCGGAAACGTGCAATTAAACCATTTACCTTGCGAATAATTTCCTTTTTCGGCGGTGATATACCTTAAAAGAATTGTTGGTTGCCTATGGACGAATGGCAATAAATGAAAAGGATATTCTTGGAACGTTGCCAGATGTTTAATTCGCTTAGTGGTTGTCCTGTGATTTTGACGTGATTACGATTTAGGCCAGCAGAAAAATACATAATTAATTGATGTGCTATCGTCAGTTTTGATATTTGATGTTTTTTCGCTTTCGCGTTTAAAATACGCAGTCAAGATATGTTATTAAATGCGTATATTCCCTAACTTGGCAATGTCGCTCGAACTGCTTTGCAGTATTAAATATATGGTTTTAGCAAGGTAAAAACGGGTCTAGCTTAAGGTAGGTATGTTTAGTTCCGATTATTGCAAATGCGTTGAACAGATTTGGTGTTAGAAGTTTTAAATGACCGCCTTTCGGGATGATTTAGTTTCTGTTTGCTTGGGCATTGTCCATGATGGATTTATCGTTGGATTTTTTTGTTCTGCCAGCAATGTATAATATCATACAGCCTTAGAGACGTTTCATTGCATATTGCAGATGGGAAAATTTGGCGATAACTGGCTGGTGTATTTTTACGCTAGATACAGGACAGTGTGGAACAAGCTTATGGTTCGCGTTTTTTCTAGCTTTTTAACATCGATTTTCACGAGCTAGTTGATGGTTTTTGGCTTGATCTCGTCCTCTTTCTTCGGGAAACCTTCTTAGGAGGTAGTGCGTATATATGTCTGATAAAAAGTTTAAGAATTTTTAATTGACCCTGAAGAGGGAGCATACTTTTTCGGGCAATAGAGATTGGCGTAGTTACTAGGTTGCTGTAGAGAAATTATTTGACTGGATTGGATGGATTTTTGCCAGAGAGTCGAGATTTTTGGTTTGTAACTTGCCACGTGCAGTGGATTCTGGAACAAAGTACGCCATTTCCTTCTTCAAGGAATGCCTGTAGAAGAGAGCGTTTGCTCCCCAATTCGTCATTACCATCGAAAAACCCTACGTAGTTAGGTAAATAAATATACATATCTTACATTTTGTACATACTCATTTATATTCTGTACAGGGGATTTATTTTATCAGAGTATAAGTTATTTCATTATAGTTTTCTAACGGGTCTCAGGGAGAATTGAAATACTGCAAAATACTGCTATATAGAGAGTGTTACTTTCGAAAATTTACTGATTCTTGCACGTAAATCATGCAATATCATCAAACAAAAGATAATTTAGGCCTGGAACAGGCAAAGCATGATTTATTTATACTCATTATTTTTACAAGGAGTAATATTTTGGGGAGTTCAAGCGTATAATGATAGTTTTTGATACCGTCTTCTTTATGATTTTGCAGTCGAGCACTTTGTCTTATGGGCAACCGTATTGTATAATAGGGTATAATGTTGTATAAAACTGTATATAATCTTTGATAAATTTCATTTCTACTTTAAATTTTGCTTATAAGAACTTGTAAAGTCGTACATAAGCTTAGTAAATTTAGATTAAATATTAATGACATAAATGGACAGGCTTTGTTCTTGCCTGAGGGTCTAAGCTCTTAACAGAGCAAACAGTGGTTATATTATTAGTCAGTTTTTCTTAATATTTGATGACTAACACATGTAGGGTGGATATGATATTGGTTTTATTGTGACTTTGGCATTTTGGCAAGGCGACTATCATTATTATTTTTAAATACTTTCATTAATATTTTTTAATATTCTCATTATTATTTTTAAATACTCATTGAGTTGAGAGTGTTCTAAAAGAGGAGGCTGTCTGATATTACAGTGAGAGAATGCATGCTTAGCGCTTGTTCTTTTTCAGGGTTTTTTTTTTCGGGGAGCCATTTTTACCGGTAGCCAGTTTTACCGGGAGCCAGTTTTATGGGAGCTATTTGGTTGAACGGAGTTATTTTTGGCTGAAGCTGTTTTGCTTGATGTTGTGTATCTGGTGGTATCTTTTTGTTTGGAGCGAGCTTTGCTTGAAGAGAGGTTAAGTAGCTGCCAGTCAATACAGTTGGTTGTGTGTTATTTGTACCAACTGCAGCCGTAGAGGTATGGCATTACCTCAATTGCCACTGAGAGTTTATGGTCTCAAGTTGCATAGCTGTAGGCCACGTGCAGAAGGCCGTAGGAGATATCGGTGAAGACTAGTAAAGATAAGTTTAGTTTATAATTGCGATCTTCCTACCTAATGTTATTGGCAGGTTATTGATATTTTCAGCGTGTTTTTATTTCTTTCTGCGAAGTATTGATATAATTATTTTTGGAACTGATTAGGTGTAAGCAAAGCTTACCAATGCGTATATAAATAACTGCGATGTTTACTAGTGTGATTCAATTAATGCTCATAGTTTTTTTTATGCTATATTTCATCGTTCTTACAAATTAATTTATATTGTGGTAAATGATATTGTCGTTCTGATTGACTAAATAACTGATTATAGTAATTTTACATAACGGTATCTCTTAAACTAAATATTTAAGGTTTATTTATGTACAACTGCGACTCGTATACCATGGTATACGCACAACGGAGTTAATAGTAATATGTATTATCCTGATAAGTTTTAATTATTAGTTGATGTGACGATAGATACCCTATGCATATTGAGTTTATTGTTAATTAGTTGGAATTATTTTATTGATCTTCCGTAATCATTTATTACATCATACTATTAGCAAGTTGTTAATTGTTTCCAATTGAGCTCTTTTGCCCGTTTTTATATTTATATCATTTTGTTTATTGAAAGAAACACGTTAACGTCAAACATAACGAACGCCAATAAAATTTAAACCTGCACGAACGTGACCGTCTTTTATTTGCTTTGAAATAACTCAACCAACTGTAATTAGTAGTCGTCTAGACTTTAAATCGCCCTTGTGTAGCGGATAATCGTCGATTCTGGATCGCCCTTATGGATTTTTAAGACCGACGATCTTCCTGTTTGGGTCTGCGGATTTGGATAGTTCAAACTGGTGGCGCCCTGGTCAAGAGTAAGTAATTGACCCACTCCCACGCTGCAAGTCGGAGCACACTATTTGAGTTGTGGTTGTGGGGCGTGCAATAATTGACTTCAACTTTGTCCAGGGAACAAATGTTTTGATTAATTTCGTTCCTAAAGAATGTGCCATTATCTGTAGTGATTTTTCGAGGGAGTCCTTAATGGTTCAAATACGTAATCCTACCGACTGCGCCAGTGATGGAATTACTATTGAAGACCAACTTTTCAAAAAAAATAATTTTATTCAAAATAATTCCACACAAAAGTTTTTGACCATCAATTAACTGCGATCTTTATCTTTCGGGAATTAAATGATAAGTGAAATGTAAAATGCAATTACGTGTCCTAATAACGTGAAATGGCGATTCTACTAAACTATAAATATAATAATAAAAACCATTATAATTGATCGGCCGTAATGTTGGATCATCGGGTTATCGGCCTGGTTGTATCACATAACTCTCGTAAGAATAATCTTATTGCATCTCTTTTGCGTAAAATGTGTTGTGCGGTATCGAGACTAGAATGAGGCTAATCTGCATAATTTTAGATGATTTATTGATTCGCCTTCCAAACGGATGGAGCAACAGGTCAAGATAGCCAAATGTGATCAATGAGGTTTATAAAGACCCAATATTTGTGCAAATCGTTTATTTTATTGGATTTAATTATATTAATTTATTACGTGGCTTATAAACGTAAAATGAGCAAGGTAAAAGAAAGCCAATTTCTGAAAGATCATTACATCTTATTTTTTAACCATTTCCCGGAAATACGTGATTAATGTGGGTGCTAATATTCTTGTAGTTTTCAACTTAAACGTCTGATTATGAATACAACTGCAACTATTGCACAAAATAAATTAAACGCCATCAAAAATAAACGGATTTTACAGACATTTCCCTCTAACCGATAATAAAGTTAAGTGAGTGCTCACCGCAAAATTGTTAAACTAGACGCTGTACCAAGTGTTTTTCATTTTCCCTTTCATAAACGAATTTATTTTGCACCGAATATATACTACTGGAAGCGGCAACATTCCTAAATATATTTCACTGGATGCCTGACAACTTACCACACTTTTTTTTATTTCAGCCATTACATGTCGGGTGCTGACGTAACCTTTCAAGTGTACGGTCCGAAAAAAGAAGAGAAAAAGGTGAAAAATGTCCTTAACAAGTGGGCAGATCGGGGCTACGTCGGCAACATTACTGTCGCCGAGAAAGACAACTCGATAAAAACACCGCTCTCGATTCAGGTGAGTATTGTTTTAAGAGTTAAGTTAAGATGTTGGAAACGTGCCTTTTAGACGCCGGGAAATGTTAATGCAACAAATTTTGAATTCTGACCGTTTGCACGCAAGTGATTGCCTGGGGACTTGCGTGTGATTGGCAATAGAGTTTTAGACCCTTTTTGATAGGCAACTAAGGATAGGCGATCAGACGCTCACATTCCCGTATAAAATAATACCGTATAGTAGGTTGGTTACCTGTAATTATCAGAATGAAAGCACCTATTCAGTATTATTACCTTAAATGGAATCCTGAGTAATTAGACGTCAGGTTGTAAATCGCATTGCTGCCAATATGGAAATAAAAAGGGGGACACTCCCATGTCTAATGGAGCCTTGTCCCGAATTCAATACAAGTGTTGTCATAGATTACAGAGATCTAAATACTGTACCTCAGTAATAAGAATCGATAAGTCTTCATATTATGAAATACTAAAATGTATTAACTACTAAATAAATATCAGCCTGTCTTAAGTTTAAACTTGAGCTTGATAAATATTGTGTCAATGTTCAAGATAGATAATTATAAACTCGAGCGATAAACGCAAGCGATTACAAACCTTAAACGTGCAATAGTCAGCACTTTTTATTACATAAATACGCAAATCAACCATCACTTCGGGATATTTTGTTTCTCAGCCAAAACCCAGTTCAGCACACATGTGCGTAGGGCTCGGGGGGTCTAACCTGCGACCTAGTTCCCTAGCTAAGGCCCGAGTTCAAATAGTTAAAGTGCAATGTAAGTTCTAAGCAAAGCTAGCCATAAATAAAACACAACACAACTCTTAAAGAACTTTATTAAAAACCAGTGACCAAAATCTATAAACAATTCACAGTACACCTCAACCAAAAATGCATGTGTACCTTAGTAATCGGGTACAGAGTAAATTTATTAATTTTTTTGGCCAACAGACATTGTTATTGTTTTTATGTTGTTGTTGCTACCGATGCCTCGTTAATTTTTAACCGAACGAATTGGAGTGAGACAAAAAGCAAGATGAGTATTGGTTTAGCCATGGTAAAACATGGCTAGACATAAATAAACTCTCTCTTAACTTACAAAAAAATAGTTTAGCCTATAAGATATTGGATTTTGATATAGGGTGGCTTCTATGGTTGAATGTGATTCACAGAAAATTTTCAGAAAAAAAATGTACCTCACTAATTTTCTCTCTATAAATTAGGTCTAATGTACACGTGAAGTCTAAAAAGAGGTTGCTGTAAGCTCTACTATAAAGTTCTCGACTAATAGAACTGTTTCCTTCACACATTTTTGGAAGCAAGAAGCAAACATATTTCGCCCATTTCTAGAATCGACTTAATACTCAATTACATGGCACATCTCACCTGTTACAACGGACATCGAACAAACAGACGGAAACAAGCACGTTAGGTGCTAGTAATTGGATGGAGGCAATTGACAAACCAATCACAACTAACAATGGGACAGAGGTAAAAGGGCAATAAAAGTAATCCTCGCCAATCTATTTGAAGTGAATTTAGGTTCGATGCACACGCACAATAAGTAAAATCTATTTTATGTAATTTAAGAGTTTAAAATAATACGGAAAGGATTGTTATAAATAGTTGTAATATTAATTAATTTGTTACCGTTTAAAAATCTATTAGTTTGGGTTATTTTAATTTTCATGTATTTTATCAGACACAAAAACTTATACTCAGTGTGTATAGGTTTGATGCATGCTAATAATATATTTTATTCCTAAGAAATGGAGCTGCACTAGAGGGCAAAATAAAAGATTGAAAATTTCTTCAAACCATAGGTTTATTTTAATTTCTCTCCTACAAAGCTTAGATGGGAATGAAATTAGGTTGGAATATATTCCTGATCTCCGTACACTCATCACACATCTAACCCAAACTACCCTGGGCTTCCTCCGTGCTTCTTGGAGACTGGCGCTTGTGACGCCACTGGAAGTGGCCAAGTGTGATACCAAGAACATCAAAACTTGAAAATAAAACATACAAAGGCAGTCTGAGAATTCACCAAGAAGATCAACAGTTGTCTTGATTTGCTGCGGAACGTCAGTTATTTTAAACTTGTAATAGAGAAATTGAATAAATAGTAGAGTAGAATAACCCCCAAACTAAATTCTAAAGCACTCTGAACAGAGAACTGACTAAAAATCAAAATGAGCAGAATTTCCTTTCAAAATTTGCTTTTCGACGGAAAGTTAATAACGTACAAAGTAAAGACTTAATTAATAAGGTAATTCTTGATTGAAGATAGTTAAAAAGAGATCAGAAAGTGATTAAACAAAAAAATACGAGACAAAGATAAAAACAAATTCAGTAAAAGTTACAAACAAAAGGAAATACCAAACCTATAGTGTGGTTTCTGCCAAGGCCAAAGTTATTTTAAAAAGGCCTTCTAGAATATCAAGAGGAAAATAAATATGTTTGTCTTAACTAAGTTTATCTTTAACATAATCACACACAGGCATCGATACAGGAATACTTGTTGAGTACTCAAATTATCAACTCGAATAAATTGACCTTCTCAACCAAGACCTAAGCATACCATATAGGTAAAGACTACTAACTAAACTGCCACTCTTCTCTAGGAATCATGCCCTTTTTCCTCCCTTGCGAAGTCTGAAGCTTCAAATAGCCATAATTCCTTACGCGCTGCAGGCAAAACACACACCATAAAACTGGCATATTATGTAAAAGATACTAAGCAAACGATATGCTAGGCAGTGCTTGTTCATTTAATGGCCTAAATGTCAATTTATTACATGTGGTATTAGAGATAAAATGTAATTATGGTAAAATAAAGTTAGAATAAATACAATCCCCGTGCAAAGTAGTTTACCCCAGTTCGAAATGAAATTTTCCGTAAAGTCACACGTGATCGTATGCTCAGTTATATTGTCCTTTTCCTTCATAATATTAGATATATAAAAATAAAATTAAAGATCAGAAACAAGATAAAAAAAACTCGAATCAAGGTGGAGTTTTATCGATAAATGCATCTGTCACGAAAGGGTTAAGCCGATTTAAATCATGCAAACTTACAGATTGACATATTAGAATAAGTTTTTCTATTCTTGTGTTTGCATAAAAATAATCATAATGTTAATTCCTGTTGTAATATACCTGAATAATTATCAAGCAGTATATTTAAGAGGAAAACGAATTTTAAGTGAACCTAATGCGTAATTATTTGCCTATAACAATATAAATAGCAACAAGATAAATGATGTCTAATTTTTTTAAGGAACTTTTTATTGGCCATTCCCACACTCCTCGTGCGTTTTTCAAGTTTTCAAAATGTCAATTATATTTTCGTGAGTTTTGACTCATTAATGCACCTTCGAACACTTTAGGCACTTTCGAAGACCTTTCAGTTATAAAATAAGCCAGTAAAAACACTCCTAAAATAATTAAAGCACTTGTTTCGTCTAGACACTAAAAAGTTTTGCTTATGAAACTATCTTTAACCATTAATTGCAGAAATATTTCATAATATCTTGTATTTAGAAATACTCAGCTCGAAAATGATAAATCTTACCAATAGGTATGATCAGTAATCCCCAAAGAAAGGGTAGTAATAAATCACAATACTAAATGTTGAGTCTCTATGACTGCACTAACACCAAACCTTCTAAGAATACCTTGCGAGGCGAAAAGAAGGTTTGCTGTTAGTGCAGTCATAGAGACTCAACATTTATTATTGTGATTTAATACTATCCTTTCTTTGGGGATGTATTGTGGTTTCTGTTTGTGTTTCGACACGACCGATTTATCGGGCTTTAACTGCTGCACTAGAGGCTTTCCAAGTTCGTCGTATAAGACCGAGACCGTCGAATCTCCAGAAACCCTCACACACTAACGAGGGTTCAAATACCGGGCTATCAGTTCAAATACCAGGCTACCAGTTGGTTATCAGGCTTCAACTTTTATTACCGGGCTACAAGTCCTGTCTCCGGGCCAATTCAATCACCTGGCCACAGGTCCTAGCTCCAGGCTACACTAGAGTTAATCTTAACACTGAGCTATCGAGTCCTCGGCTAGTTTTTCCCTCGGGGCCATCGAGTAGCAGTACCTGAGTTACCTACAGGTGCCCGGCGCCTCCACCAGAGTTCGACGACCGGATCTGGGTATCGTACAGAAGCTTTTGTTCATTTATTCGTTTGTTTATCTGACCTATTAATATAATCGCTCTTAATTTTCCTTTTTGAATATAAATCAAGCATTGACCGCCAAGCCCTAAGATTGCTCTCATTACTTTTATTTTTCATTTATTCACTTGTTTATCTGACCGACTAATATATTCGCTCTGAATTTTCTCTCTTTTTTTATATAAATCAAGCATTGACAGTCGGGCTTTAAGACAGTTTCGATAATTTTATTATTTTCATTCATTTATTGGGTCCGTTGATTTAATTATTGTGGCCATTTAACATTACCTATTATTATTGCTATATGTATATTTGCTGCAACAACCAGTGCACGCATACATATATGTAATTAGCTTAGGTAAAATCAAAGTGATCACTTCGTATTGTAGTATTTAGTGCATTTAGTTGTAAGGCATACAGTACCGAGTGTTAACAACAGAATTGGTCTCCGTACAATCTCCATATTGTACTCAATTTCTTTAATAGTCATTGGACATTCCTTTGTCTTTAAAATTGCAAATTTTACTGTAGGATTGTTGCTGTGATTAAAAAAGAAAAGAACTTAGTAGCAAATATATTGTTCCTTAAATTTTAGATTGTGTTTTCTTCATTAGGTTAGGGACTGAGTTTCTATGTTTAATAAGCGCGCCTAGCAACCCCTTACAACACCAGCGGAGCTTTTTCAGTTTAGTTGGGGGAAAACTGGTGGTGCTCTACGACCCCACTACCGGGGCCGGGCATTTGCAAACACGACTCTCCGGTGCTAGGTTTAGGTTTTTTTTCTTAAATAGAATCTTTACTTTTAACTTCAATAGGAAAAACGTGTTCCAAATTTGACGCTTTACAACCCCACTACCGGGGCCTGGCATTTGCAAACACGACTATCCGGTGCTAGGTTTGTTTTTTTTTTCTTAAATAGAATCTTTACTTTTAACTTCGATAGAAAAAACGTGTTGCAATTCATTTTGGCTAGCGTCTTTTTTTGGTGAACTATCAAAATCACCTAAGTACGTAAATAAATAAATAAATAAATATTTTATTAACAAATCATTCCTTTCAAGCTTGCAAGAATAAAAAAGTACGATGTGGGCTTATGACCACGCTACGGAAGTGAAAACTTCAACAAAACGATATTAAAACTAAGGAAAGTTTAGGGAATTACGATGTGTATTTAAGATCATACGACAGGAGTGTAAACTAAGCGATATATAAAAACTAAGTAAAATTTAAAAATACTGTGTGATGAGAGACAGCTTTGAGCGTTAATGCGTGACGAACGTTATTGCGTGACGGCTCAGTATTATTCATTGGTGGTTGAGAGGATATCTGGGGTATGCTGCAAGGCCTCCCCGAACGTATCAGAAAGGTTCCTGGGTCTCACCTCAACTACTACTACTACTACTAGCTCATCTGGAATACATTAGACCAAAAATAATCATAAAATGGCTACAGAAGCTGTAAAATTAATCAAACACTGGTTCATCTTCATGGTCATCCAGCAACGACATTTGCCTCCTGGGCCTGAAGTATCAGACTCTGAAATCTATAATAGCAACTTATTATACCTGACAATCTTGATACTCTGCGTCGGTTCACCATCGCTCTTTAAGGTGCACTAACTAATACTGAACTAGTTCCTCCCCAATTACCCTGACGTTTTACACCAGTCCGGACTTCCTAACCTACGTCTTCCTTGACGTGTGCTTTATGTTATTTCTCTAATTAACAAGATGCCCTACGTGGATTCACCAACCCTCGGAAGAAGGCGCTTTCTTTCCTCAGAATTTTTATCCTCCCATATGGCATGAGTCTATTTTCTTCTCTTATCAACTCTGTCACACTTTGAAATAATACAGTTTTACTAAAAATCGTTGCTCATAATCCACTATGATAATGCACAATATTAGGTGTGACGTAACAACTGCCCGTTTAAGGGTATTTCTATTTTTCTTAGTATGAGTCGTAGAGCAGACAGTTGGGTGAAGGCTCCACTAAATTTTCTAATAAGAATATATCAATGATTTTTAAGCATTGAAATTAGGGTAGTAAAATTTGCAAAAAATACCCTACCTAATAATGTTGAAAAACTTGAAATTATTACATATACTGAACTCGACTTAGACTTAGACTTCAGCATACCAAAAACATCAACGACGCTAATAATTAAACTATTTATGCAAATATTAAGTATATTATCAGACAAAACGAGTACAACTGAAAATTAATTAGGTGTCGAAGCTAATTTAGATTATGGTATCATTTTAAAATGATAATAAAATTCTTTAAAATAAGTATCAACAAAATTATAAGGTCATCAACCTCTAATCTTAAGTTCTAAATCATTAACACTGCCTAGTTCTTTTTTCTAAATATTCTTTACTGCAGTCTGAATTTTTAAAGTTCTCACTAAGTAACAGGTTATTACAGAACACATTAAATAAATCTCATTAAATAAAGATTAATCCTCTAAATAAAAAATCAATTATAAATTAATCCTATGGGAGCGATAATATCAGTGACCAAAATAAACAGTTAAAAAATATTAATTCAAATTAAATTGACCGTAGTAAATATATATTCAATGAAGACATACAAGGGAGATCGAAGTGAGCTCAACTCGGCAACCTGCTTATGGACAAAAACCTAAATCTGCAACTGTAAGACCAAAGATATTTTATGTTCTATGTGTAAGACGGTCTACTGCCATAAAGCGTACAGTAAATTACAGTAAACGCGTAGCAATTAAGTAAATGTACGTAGTACAAAAAAAGTAAATTAGATAATTACAATGGTATTAGTAAGACATTTGCTAACCGAAGTAATATCATATACGATAATGAAGAAATTTAATTAATCAAATAACGGTATGAAATGGTAATAGAGAGAATAAAAGATAAGAAAAAATAAAAATGCATTTAATGGTAGTTTCGATAAAGATAAGGTAAGTAATTATACGGCTTACGTGTGTGTCATATTCATATGAAGGTCATACGGAAGGTAAAATTCACTGGCAATGGTTGATGGCTATTCCCTCACTCATGCGTCCGCAGGCACCAATTAGCGCTTTACTGCGCCATGTGAAGCTGCACGTCAATCCATATGGGTTAACATCAGTGCGACAAAAGCGAATAGCGAAAGACCGGGCGGAAGAAGAAACCTAGTTTAATTATAAATAATTTGAACTTTCTAATATAGAAACACAAAGATATAACATACCTTTTGAAAAAGGTAACCTCACTTTACATAAATTACTTTTATGAGACGGAATTGCCGATAATACGTGAAAATGCTAATGGCAGGGTCCTTGCCAATCTATCTCATAATAAATTATTAAGAATACTGAACGTAAGGGTCAATACTACAACGATAATATTTAGACGAATTGTATTTTCTCTCCCTACAAGTTCATAGGTCAAAAAGAGAGGACCACTCGTTATTAATGACCACATTAACAACCCCACGTCAATTGCCTAAAT
>MU183923.1:121792-135834 GCA_016904865.1 Pissodes strobi
CCTTAAAATCCCTCAAGAGAACGTTCGAAAATAAGAGATGACCATAGATATTCCAAAGTATGAAATAGTTAATGTTTTAATTTTTAAAATATAAATTCTAATTTCGTAATAGGCATGTTAAGTTCTAATGTAAGGTAAAAAGAATATCAACCACATAAATCTACTAATGAAAGGAAAGAACTATATTTCTGGGTTTGGTAGCGTTTACAACGTTACAGATGATAACAACTTATCCTAAAGCATCCCCTTAAATTATGTTCTATTAGTAAAAAGACTATAACAACATAACTAAGATGTTTTAGGTTAGCATGATTAGCAAAACGTCACGTTTTAATTAAACCACAATGTGTGAATGGCATGAATGCTGTTATTTCTGCATCAACTTCGACGTTACTGTTGATGTAAAATGCTTATACTTGGCACAAAAATTAAAAAAAAAAAACTAATTACATTGACCTCTGATATGTTACCCTTAATTTTTAGTTGAATTATAAAAAGTATAATAACCCTCTTTCCAACAGAACGATGCTATTGATAAAACCGCAATTCCTGTACTCTATTAAAACTGCTGCTTCCCTACAAACGTGAACGATATTCCTTATATAATAGTATTTTATTTCAGACAATTTAGAGGATAATGAACACTCAGCTTAGCAAAAACTTCGGTCGTTTGCTTGCTTTTTCTTAGTTGTTTAAGTGCAAAGCTTTTAATTTTATTTCGGCATCATCTTTGCCAGGGTTAAATGATGTTTCTCCACTTTATTTTAAGAAAAGAATATGATTTATAAATTATTTCCAAATATATGGGTTTGAAGTCTCTGATTATATTTGTAGTTGTTTGCATATTTTTCAAAAATTTCACACCCTTCTGCTTCCATTTAAATAATTTCTTTTGACCACCTGCCAATTTCAGCAGTTACCTGCCTGTTTTAAATAACACAATTTTTTCGGTATCACGAAACCTCTCACGTGTATCCAATATAAAAGCTGTTTTAGATGTGGATATCTCTAAAATAAGTCAATTTAGGTATACTGAAAGTTATAAGCTAAAGGTGAATTTCCATAAGAGCTTTTTTGCAGTTTGCATCATTCAGCCGTGAGTGTTGGATGCAGGAAAGGTATTTCATGGACCAAAAAAGCTGATGCACGTTTGCCATCTGGCAAAAATGCCGAATAACTATATCTGTTAGTTCTTGAACCCCATACATTCTTTCACCAGGTTTTATCAACAGAGGGCAAAGGAAAACGTTTAGCATTTTCACATAACCAATAAGAATGAAGCAACATAAAAAAGCAAAACGCTTGAAGCGCTATTTATGAGAAATTTAATAGACTTGAAAACGATGTCTCACAACAACGTCCTTGCCAGTTAATTTTTTTTTGGGCAGGAGTCCTTAAAATAATGTGCAGTCTCGCTACTTAATCACCACTAAACCAAGACATTAATCCGAAAGTAGAATGTTTACGTCAATCTCTGGTTTATATTTAAACAAAGCAAATCAGTAAAGCATTTCGAACCGAATGGCAAATACATAACACAAAAGAAGCACTAAAGCTTCTCTAATAAAAACACTGAAAAACTTTCATTGTTATACACTCGTTTTTACGATTCGAGTATTAAGTTTTTTCTCTTTTGCGGGCGCTGCTTTCCCCCTTGTAAAATAGCTATTCGATTTGTACGAAATCACATACTGACTTTGGGACTCAGACATTTAAGAGGGAGAATAATGGACTTTCTATTTGTCGAAATTATTTCTTTTTTATCTAGGAAGCAGGGAAATGAATTAACCTCTATTGCAGTATGAACTTTTTACCTTCTTCTATGGTTGTACTAAAGTAATGAAGTAGTTAAGAGTACAATAAGGCACCTTGACACACATTGACCTCAATATGCCACTTGATTCCTAAATGATTACATGTTGGAGCATATTCACTACATTTTTCTGAAAAACAAAATGGTTTATAAGCATGCATTGAAATTAATTCGTTTTTCAAAATCCTTTGTCCAAAGTTCATAAAATATAAGAAACACCAAAAATCGTAAGAACTTAGACCCACCAATGATGTACCTACTTATGAGGGAACGTATCGGTATCAGCATCAGTATCAGAAAGGGTGGCCCTTAGCGGGCTTTGCACTTAGGCCACCAATTGGGCCGTGTGCCTCCAGCCCGCACGAAAGAACCTTCAGGATGCCGATCTTCCTTCAGACTAACACAATGCACTGAATCTGACTTAGTCGGCGTCGCGCAGGCAAGAATCTTGCCAACACAAAGACGGAGCATGCCGTAAGTAGATGGTATGGTGTCGCATCGTCCTCCTCGCACTATCTACACTACACCTCCTCTGTAATTATCAGCTGAGTCAGATGCCGCCTAAGCCTACAGTGCCCTGTGTAGAATCTAATCAGTGCCATGAATTTCTTCCTAGGGAGGCCCAACAACCCACTGGTGAGACCCTTCGCGGGGCCCATGTATCATGAGCCTCGTCTGTCTCATCTCCGGAGCCGTCCGATTCTCCGTCTAGGCCTCCAAAGCTCGTTTATGAACACGCTGGATGATCCCCACACAATAATCAGGCCCTAGGTACTGGGCCTTCTCTGGCTAAGGCGTTAGCGGCCTCGTTTCTCGATTCACTCGAGTGTGCCATACCCAGACCAGCCTAACCTTTTTATGTTTTGCAAGTTCAATCAGCTAGCTCCTGCACCCCTCAAAAACAAGGAGTGCAACTTCAGCACCAAGAGTGTAGCCTTGCCATCGAAGCAAAAAATATTCCTCCTGCCACCTACATTGAGCCTTAACGACTCCCAGAACTCGTGATCGTAAAATTGTCCGCTTGGAAAACCGTACTATGCTCGCCCCTGGGGTGCATAATTCCCTCGTCACGGCCTCACAGTACACACCAGCTCCAGATAGTTTTCCCAATCTGAACTAGACTATTTCATTCCAGGCTCCCATCCTTATCTTCATCCAATCCTCCTTCGTAGGGAAGAGGATGTTAGTTAGGTTTCCAGACAAGCCCCGCCACAGACCGCAAGGACCATAGCAGGAGCCATTATTCCGCCACATCCCCGCATCACTGCGCATCAGCCAATCTCAGGGCCGTTCTAGCCGCCTCGTGCCTCACTCAGTCTATCGACGGAGGCAAAATCACCAGCGCCTCGAGGGCCTTTGTGGGGATTATCCTCATGGTCCCCGTGATGCAGAGGCATGCAGGTCGCTGTAATTTGTCCAGCTCTAGTCTGGACGCCGTTTCCTGGTCACCAAACGACCGCTCCGCGCATGAATATCGGAACAATCAGATGAAAAAACGTATTATTTTTTAAAAACCCGCCACTAATTTTCATTTAAATCAGCAGTTTTTGAAAACCTAAATTCTGCTGAGGCTGTCTCTTGTGTATAAGATAAGCGTTTTTGGGGTAAATAATTGAATGTTACTATGATCCCGTTCCCCATATAATCAAATCAGCGCTCAGGCATAGTTCAAAGCTAAGGTGAAAATAGAAATTGTATCAAATTCCGAGTGTTACGTTTATTATATTAAAGACGCATTTTTCTAGATCTCGTACCATAATGATTATATGGAAACTTTTTGATCGGGTATATCTTAAGCGTCTGTATCTAGATTAGCGGCTGCAAACAGCGTCGGTTCTCCAGGTTAGGAGCGGCTGAAAAAGTTTCTTCCAACCCGTCTAGCCAGCGTGGAAGAAAATTGGCTAAAAACCCCCCAAACTCTACACAAATGGCGATTCACAAAACAAATGGAATCGTACACCAGGTGGGTAGGATATCTAAATCCCACATCTTTAAAAAGGTCTGCCTCAAGGATTCTGGGGGAGGCAAAGAATTCGCAAAAACCACCACAACCAATCAACCACAACAAACCACACTACATATTGCCACCTATAACATCAGAACAATGAGAGCAATAGAACGACAAGAGGAACTGGAAGAAGAACTCCAACAAATCAAATGGGACATCGTCGGTCTGTGCGAAACGAGACTACCCGAGGAAAAATGCACAACGCTCAAATCAGGGCACATATTATACCAGAACAACAGCGAAAACAATACACATATCGGCGGAATAGCAATATTAATACATAAGAAAGTAAAACATCTAGTAACAGAAATCAAGTCAATATCACCAAGGGTATTATACATAGTCCTTAAAATATCAAGGAGATATAGTCTCCAAGTAGTCCAGGTATATGCTCCAACGAGTACCTCAGATCAATTATATGAGGACATCTCACAGGCTATAAGATCAGAAAAAAATCAGTACAAAATCATAATAGGCGACTTTAACGCCAAGGTAGGAACCGAAAACAAAGACAACATTCCGAATAGAGGAAGACACAGACTTGGATATGCAAACGAACGAGGGGACAAGCTAATAAATTTTCTACAAGAGAAAAAGCTGTACTGCATGAACACCTTCTTCCAAAAGCCACCAAATAGGAGGTGGACATGGAAGAGCCCAGATTCTCAAACCAAGAACGAGATCGACTACATATTGTCAAATAAAAAGTATATTGTCACAAACGTCGGGGTTTTAAACAAGTTTGAAGTAGGGAACGACCACAGAACGTTACGAGCAACGGTCAAAATAAATACCAAGGCAGAAAGAAACTAGCTTATAAAACAACACGTCTTCCCCACAAAAGAACAACTAGAAAAGAATATTGACAAATATCAAGCAGAATTAAGAAGGAAGTACAGCAACAAAGAAGATATGCTCGAAAACAAAAACGAATCATTCAAAGATAAAGAACGAAACCAGAGATCTGATGAACAAACGCAAAAACATGAGTTGAGATTCCCCAGAATATGCAGAGCTCAACAAAAACATCAGGAAAGATATTAGGAATGACATAAGGAGCTATAACACAGAACTTATACGGCCAACGATTGAAAACAACAAGAATATGAAATGCTTAAGAAAAGAAAGGACAAATGGTAAAATCAGAATACATAAACTGATGAACACAGACGGCAATCTGGAAGAAGAGAAGACCGAGATTACTAAAATCGTCTAAGATTTTTACGGCAAACTATACTCCTCAAACAATCCATAACCACAAAACAGACATTATGATAACATCAGCATAATGAACGTCGGGTCAGAAGAAATTCCGGATATCACCACGTATGAAATAGAACACGCCCTATTCCAACTCAAAAACGGACGGGCCCCCGGTGCGGACGGAATCACTACAGAGATGATAAAACTAGGAGGTGTAGCCACACTAGATTCAATAAAAGTTTATTACCACATCCTTACCAACTATTAACCAAAATCGTCACTAATCGACTAATAAATAAATTTGACGACTACCAACCTCCCGAGCAAGCTGGATTTCGCAAAGGATACAGTACTGTAGAACACATTCAAACCGTGAGGACACTAATAGAGAAATGCAATGAATATAACGAGCCACTCCACCTAGCCTTCGTAGACTACAACAAAGCCTACGACTCTATAAAACTGTGGGCCATCTTTAATGCAATGAATCAAGCCAGAATAGACCGCAGATACCGAGACCTTTTAAAATATATTTACGACAATGCTACCATCCAGGTCAAAATTGCAGAAGACTTCATGACAGATAAAATGCCTATGAAAAGAGGAGTGCGACAAGGTGACACAATTTCACCCAAACAATTTACCCTCGCTATGGAAGATATCTTCAAGGATCTGAACTGGGAAACAAAAGGCATCAACATCGACGGCCGGTATCTTAATCATCTCCGATTCGCGAATGACATTGTCTTAATCAGCAATGACACGGAAGAACTCCAACAGATGTTAGTCGAACTGAAGACAACATCAGAAGAAAAAGGCCTTACAATGAATATCACGAAAACCAAGATCAGGACTTCGGAGGATACCATATTCAGGATAGGCGCCGACACCCTTGAGAAGGTGGACGAATATATCTATTTAGGTCACACTATAAAATTGGGTAGAGAAAACCAGACCGCAGAAATAGGTACACGAATTCGAATAACGTGGGCGGCTACCGGAAAACTAAGCTATATCCTAAAGAACCCCAAAATTCCCATTAACTTAAAGACAAAACTTTTCAATACCTGTATCCTCCCGGTGATGGCCTACGGAATGAAAACAATGTCAATGACCATTAAATCAGCCAACAGGCTCAGAACGACTCAACGAGCGATTGAACGCATATTATTAGGTGTCAGCCTGCGCGACCAAATCAGAAACAAGGAAATTAGACGACGAACCCGAACTGAAGACGTCATAAAGACTATCGCTAAAGCGAAATGGAACTGAGTAGGCCACGTCGCCAGACAAGATGGAACGCGATGGACAAAACAAGTTGTACAATGGAGACCAAGAGCAAACAGGAGGAGCGTCGGCAGACCACAACGAAGATGGATCGACATCACCGAAAAAGTGGATAAAAAATGGCAACAGGTGGCCCAAAACAGAGAAGAGTGGAAGATAGCCTACGTTCAGGAGTGGACAGTTAGGGGCTGTTAAAGAAGAAGAAGAAGATATCTTAAGAGCTAACCATAGGTACGACTTATGGCAATCGTAACATTTGGTCAGAATAATTAATAAAAGCTACATCATATCAAAATAAAAACTCTTGCCAAATCTGATCAAGAGCTCCCGTATAAATTTGACATGTCCTTTGTGAAAACCATGGAAAGAAATAGGAGATATGCTCCCATTTTTGCTCCGCTTCTCAAAATCATAGTGTCCGTTTCAACTATAAATGAAAAATTAGTAACTAATAATGTCCAAATCGGAGCTAATCATCAATGAAACATAACTTCTAAATGACAGTCAAAAGTAAACTCTTCGCCGGCAACAAAATTCACTCCCTTGCATGACAACAACCTTACTCATTCTGTGAAACCTCACATGGGACCTATTGAAACTCGTCTTCCAGCGCAATTTTTATAAAAAAATATGGGTAGAAATCTCCAAATGGCTTTCTGCTTGAGAAAAGAATACGGTTTTCCCAGTGAACAGATTCGTCGAGATGCTGAAACCAGCCATAGCCCGCAATTTCTCGAAATTTTCATCAATTTTTTCTGTGAGATTCTTTAAAACATTTGTCAATTTTACTCACGATCACAATCAAGAAGATTATCTTGACTCACATCGCATCGTATTTGAAATGATATGAAATAATCCAATATGTGTGGGGGTATTCAATAATATATAATAATGGGAGCTGACGCATGTATCAAGAGATTATCTGATCTATTTTTCTTATCATTATTGTTCTATCCTAAATAAATGTATGTTTGTTTTAAACCAATTTCAGTTTAATGTAGTTATTCTTTTAAAATATAACTTAAAATTATTTTATAAATTTAAAAACACGCAAGGGAATGCATTTCAGGTTAGGCTGCAGGAAAAAGAGGCTGCCTATTTTTTTTGAAAAGTCCCAATATAATTTTTCATACATACGCATCTAGTGTGTAAAAAGAAATGATCTTGAAGCTGAAGAAATTCTTATACAGGGTGTTTCCTAACCTCGGTAAAAAAAAACGAAACTGGTGAAACCTCACGTAATTTTAAGACGAAAATGTAGTATAAAATTTTTTCGAATGTCGCTTCATTTTCAAAATACAGGGTGTTGAAAAAAAATTTTTTTTCCTGTTTCCTATTTATTAATAAATAATGAGAAGCGACATTCTAATAATATTTGCACACCTTAATATAGGGTTTGAGCACTTCATTTTGTGTTCATATTGACTTTCTCAACTAGTTCATTGGCGGAGATCCGGGTAACGACTACTAGAATTTCGCAAAAAGTAATAATACGAGCCTGTTAAATACTCAAAATTCTTAAGTTGGTTGATAAAAAAGTTAATTTTAAGCAAATTAAGTTTCTTGCATTTTTCTCGTATCTCTTACAGTTTTCGAGTAAAAAATTATTTTCTGGTTCACGTCACAAGAATCTCATCATTTTGTGGTTTAAATAAACGTGTAGGCTTTGCGTGAATACAAAATAAAGTGCTCAAACCCTTTATTAAGGTGTGCAAATATTGTTCGAATGTCGCTTCTCATTATTTACTGATAAAAAGAAATCACGAAAAAAAAATTTTTTGCAACACCCTGTATTTTGAAAACTAAGCGACATTCGAAAAAATTTTATACCACATTTTCGTCTTAAAATTACGTGAGGATTCACCAGTTTCATTTTTTTACCGAGGTCAGGAAACACCCTGTACATGACATTAAACACATCAATGTAGAATAATCTGTATCTTCAAACGTTTTTGAGGTTGACATATTTGTATTAAAAAACTAATAGAATGCGGAAAAGAGCTCAGTCCTCCCTCAGCCTGGCACTCGCGTTAAAGAATTGTTTTTGTTCAATTTAGAAAACGGGGCATGTTGTGTTACATGTTTATGAGCCAAGAAATACGCTCATAAGTTAGGTTTTTATTATATTTTGGCCATTAGAATTATTTTCCTACTTGAAGATTTAGATTTTTATGACTTAGCACAACAACTTTAATCAGATTGTGAAAACCTTACGTGCAAACCTTAACGCATTTTTATTAACAATATGGGTAGAAATTTTCAAATTCTTAATTAACCTTAACTTTGTTGCACTCAGAGTCTCCTACATCAAGGTAATCGATTGTCTTCTGCTTAAGAATAGAATAAGGTCTTCTTCAATTAAAATAGTAAATTCTTTGAAATTAACTCCATATTTTCAGATGGATAGTTCAAAACTGTTGCCAATTTTACTTGCGATCACAAACAAAAAGATCTTAACTCACATCGCATCGAAAAAAAAACGATAAAAGACAATCCAAAATTTCCGAGCGTAGTCAATAATATATAAAAATGAGAGCTGCAGAGCGTATCAAAAACTAAGATGAGACTTCTCAACAAACTATCTGATCTATATTTTCAATTATTATTGCTCTATCCTAAACAAATGAGTACTTGTTTTATATCAATTTCAGTTTAATCCAGCTATACTTTTAAAATATAATTCAAGTTAGGCTTTTCTGAAAACCAACTATTCCTGAAAGAAAAAAAGCGGCCTATTTTTCTTTAAAAGACTGAATATGATTTTTCAATTTTACTTACGCCCCTAGTGTGTAAGAAGGAATTATCTTGAACCGTAAGAGGTTCTTATACATCACTTTAAACACATCAATGTAGAATAAAATGTATATTAGAGCGTTTTTGAGGTTAGTATATTTCCATTAAAAAACTAACGGAATGCGGAAAAGAGCTCAGTTCTCCCTTCGACCGGCGCTCGCATTGAGGAATAATTTTTTTATTCAACTTTGAAAACGGAGCAGCTTACATAGAGCTTAGAATGAGTCACGAAATACGCTCATAAGTTTGATGTTTAGGGTTGTTATTATATTTTGGTCAATAGATTTATTTTCCTACTCAAAGATTTAGAGAAAGGCTTCAATTAGCATAGTTGTTGACCTCTTCTCAGAGTGCGCATTTAGGAACATCGGAAGCATTTTGAATATTTATCAAACTAAGAGTAGTACAGTTTATTAAAAATACCATTTTTATGTTCAACTAGAATATGAGCCATGTCTATTTCCCGTCCTATTATTAGTAATATTTTCTGATAGTTTATGAAATAGCTCAGGCACTTTCTAATTTAACTGTAACACTTAGGTCCAGTTTCTTCAAGACTGTATAACTTTATCCTTCAAATATTGTACTAATAAAGTATTCGAACTTAAAGAATCTGTCACTAAATGTTTAAATTAGCATTTCTCCATCGACTAGACGCTAGAAAGCACACCCAAATACTTACTTTTAATATGACCGGGCACTGTCTTGTTCAGTTCTAAATAACTCTAAAAGCATCTAGCTGTTTTATGGTTCCATAAACCAAAATATTAAATTTCGATACCAGCTTTCTTATTTTGAGAGAGCTTGTTGCAAGCCATAATTCGCCCATAAAACAGCCCTCTTAACAACGCTTCAAAAACAAATAATGATAACAACTAGGAAGCAAACTTTCTGCTTGGGTCCAAAAGATAATCAAACTTTGGCATGGTGTAAGTAAAGTTCGTCTAAAAGTCACGAAAACAAGATTAAATATATTTAATTAAGGTAAACTTTCCTAAAAGAGATAGTATCTGTAAGAGTGGAAAGGAATAAATCTTCTCATAAACACTCTGTTAATAAAGGCCAAACTCAAGGGATTTCCTTTACCTTGATTCTTACGAATCTTGGGATTTTTTTAATCTTCTTAACAAAGGTTTTTGTTCATTCAAATATTAATTCTTTACAATGTAATAAAGGATGTCGTGTTTCGCAAAATTTCCTGCTGACACCAGAAAATATATTTCAACCAGGACGGTTGATGGAAAGAGAATTTCCTCGATATACATTATTTACCTACAAAGATATATAAAGTAAGCTTTTAAATTCCGAAATGATATTTAAACATTACGTCTACCATCAATGGCAATCTAATGTTTAATAATGACTCCAGATATTACATGCTTATATACGTTTTGAAATGGGGGTGTTACTGATGCTATTTTTCCTTGCATATCATAAACGTGCTTTATTGGTATACTTTTCGTATATTTTCTTCCATATGCTAAGCTGCTGGGTGATATTTGAATTTTTATGAACTGATATAAGTAATAAATAACAACAAAATAGTTATTTGTGTATTTAGAGCGCAAAGTAACGGATTGCCGTTTGAGAAAGAATGTTACTGCGCGACGCGTAGCGGAGCGCAGTAATCTTTCGAAAACGGCAATCTTACTTTGCGCTCGAAAAACACACAGAACTTTTTCTACAGCCGTATTTTTTAAAATTAAATCCAGTTTTTCTCTATACTTATTCTGAAATTTGCGAATGACTGTCAGTTTTGACATATTATGTTCGGGCTTCGGGCATATTTAGAACAAATTTGCCAGCAACAAACTGTAACAAACGCACGACTGTCATTTATTTATCTTCGGTTTCCATGACCATTCAGCACACTAGACGGAAAAAGCGAGAATTTCCTTTTCCATGTTCGCGCTAGAGCGCAAAATAAGGATCCACGGCATTAGTTGATTTTGCGATTTCATTTGAATTTAGTATTTAGTTATTTTGCGCGCGGCTGTAGAAAAAAGCTTTTACCCTCTTTCAATAATATGTTTCTGTAATATTTAAACTATTTTAAGTTTCTCGTCGGTGTTTTAAAAATTGCTTCCCTCCCTATTACACCACAGGAAAACCGACCTAGTATTACCGAGTATTTGGGTTCCTCGCTTGGAAATTCAGTATTTGCTACGAGAAACCAAAAACAAAATTTTGCAGTATCTTAAAACTATTCTAAGCCAACTAGCCCACCTTTTTTTTATCATGGCACTTACTACGCTATACTGCACGATGAGACTGCTATTGGCCGAAACATATTTTTTGAAGCCGATTATTTTTTCTTCATTTGCTACTTTTTTCTCCTTTCCAATGATGTTGTGATAGAATCTATCAAGGGTATATCATCATATTATACCATTGTAAATATTATTAAATACAGTATTGCGATTTTCTCCTTTTACTGGTCAATTTGTGTTACCGATATTCTCGCTACCTTACTTCTCGCGACCTTGCTTCCGAAGTAACAACCTTCTCGACAGGCATATCTGGAGCGCCACTTGACAGAGGTGGTATATATTCTTTCTTATTGATAGCCCTTCTCGCCTGAGCACTCAAGGCGAGCAGGCCGTTTTCCGCATCGGAATTTATCATTGCTAGTCTTGAACCTCAGGTCTACTACAGTATTAAGTAAATTAAGTAGAATGCATATTTTTCAAAATTATCGGCCTAATCGTCTATAAACTTTTAGTACGGCGGTTAGTCAGCGATATTGGGACCAACCTTGCATTTTTGAGTAGAGCATTGAAATTTGGCACAGTGGTAGTGCATACCCATACCTCACTTTTAAGAAGTAGAACCAAGTTTGCAACCACGGGAGAGCGGCGGTATGGCGGGTTGCATATCTGCCAAAGGCAAATTTGAGAAAATCGTTAAACGAGCACACCCGACCGATTCTATGGGTGAATATCACTCACAAATATTACGGGAGGTGTTCCGAAACGTAACTGGACCATGTGCCAGTCGCGTGGTGGCAGATTGCCTATCCTCTAGGCGCAGAAACTAATAAAATCGATTTTGTAGTGCTAAGCTGAAGTATTGCAAGAGCTTGGGTTCTTAATAAAACTGCAACAATTCTTGTTTCAGTACCCTTTTTAATGTCAACAGATACAACTGACAATGACTGACTTCTCGAATGCCGCTTTGACTTTTCTAACCTTGTTTGTTGTCGTTCTGGGGCGGGTTGCGCCTTCTCGCTTATCCTGAAATAAGGTCTATTTGCCATAGAATCAATTGTTATAAAAATGGTTTTAATTAAAATTGAACTTTAGTTTAGTATAGCGATAGACATGCAAGAAGGTGCAGTTCGCTCCCAATTTTCTACTATAAGGTAAGTACACTTGTCTCCCAATTTAGATCAGAAAAACCTTTACCAGCGACTGAGAACTTATCACCGCAGACAGGAGCAGATTACAACAATTAATCAAGACCTGGAGAAAGTTCAAATTTGGGGCGACAGAAATTTGGTCCAGTTCAATGCAGCAAAGACCCAAGCAGCCACGTTTACCAAGAGGGCCAATACAGCGGGCCCTGACATCATTGTGGCAGGGTCGACCATTTCTTCATTCTCGTCAATCGGACTGCTGAGTGTCTCGGTCACCAGCAATATGTCCTTGCATGACCACGTTGCTAACGTCGCAAAATCAGCCTCCCAGAAGCTTAATGCGCTATTTCGCAACAAAAAATTGTATACACCGCAGCAAAAAAGCTGCCTGATTCCATTCAGAAGCGAGCTGTACGTCTCATCGGCGACCCAGAGTTGACCCGGAATCTGGATAGTCTGGAACACCTCAGACATGTGGCCGAGATGTCCCTGTTATACAGACACTTTCACGGCAGATGTACCCAGGATTTGGCCCGCCTCGTCCCGCCCCTGGCAACGCCTGTTATACAGACGCGACGAACGGCGGAAGCGCAACAGTTCGTCGTACAACTGGAAATACCTAGAACATCGCTTTACAAGATCTCCTTTGTCTGGCACACTGCATCACTGTGGAACTCGCTCCCAGGACATCTGTTTCCCCCTAATTACCACCTACAATTATTTAAGAGCCGTATCAATCAACATCTTCGCACACGCACCGCTCGTCCAGCGTCATAGAATCTCCCTTTAGTATGTGCCACTGCCATAAAAAAATCGGTTAATTCTTTTTTGATAGATTTAGTATCATGAAAGATTTAAATGTTTTTGATGAAGAGCAGCAGAATAGAAAGCGAAGTAGGGACGGTATTGACTGGTCTCTGTATACTGTATCAGAAATCTTAGCAGGGGGAGGACCTCATCGATCCATCACTAGACCAGCCAGCAAAGATAGATGCAGGAATCGCTACCTTGGCTAGGAATCTAAAGGCTTACCAGTAACTAGGGAATATTCCTGGTAATGCCCACGCGGATGCGTTAGATGCGGGCCTTGGCATTGACATAATTTAAGAAAACCAATAACCCAAAATGTCACAAGCGCTGCTTCGTACCTTGCGATTCAACTAAGCTCGCTATGACTTAGAGAAATATGCAGATTGGTTGTCAAAAAAATAGCGAGCCATAGGTTAAGTTAGCTACAAGGGGAAGTCTCGAAGAGGTGAAATCAGCTAATGACAAGATAGAGTGAATTTTCTGTGGCAAGCACGGGCCAAGAGTCAATCCAACTCATAGACTGACTTTCACAGAAACTAGAAATGCAATAGAAGTCGCTGCAACCAAGAAACTTAATCGCACTCCCGGATTGGCAGGGTAGGCTCGGCGTATGGTACTACAACTGTCGGACAAAGTATGTGCGAGACTTAAAAACTTACTCAAGTCTAGGCAAGAAATCGGAGCAGTTAGCTAAAGTACGCGACATTGCACTTGAACAAGTGATCAAGCAAATAAATACTGAAAAGGAATTCAGTGAAGATGCACCTGCATTT